>CM059813.1:6118163-6340663 GCA_030435695.1 Brachymystax lenok tsinlingensis
AGAGGTAAGAGACAGGGATAATCACAGTAGAGACAGAGAAAGAGGTAAGAGACAGAGATAATCAGAGTAGAGACAGAGAAAGAGGTAAGAGACAGGGATAATCAGAGTAGAGACAGAGAAAGAGGTAAGAGACAGGGATAATCAGAGTAGAGACAGAGAAAGAGGTAAGAGACAGGGATAATCACAGTAGAGGCAGAGAAAGAGGTAAGAGACAGGGATAATCAGAGAAGAGACAGAGAAAGAGGTAAGAGACAGGGATAATCAGAGAAGAGGCAGAGAAAGAGGTAAGAGACAGGGATAATCACAGTAGAAACAGAGAAAGAGGTAAGAGACAGGGATAATCAGAGAAGAGACAGAGAACGAGGTAAGAGACAGGGATAATCAGAGAAGAGGCAGAGAAAGAGGTAAGAGACAGGGATAATCACAGTAGAAACAGAGAAAGAGGTAAGAGACAGGGATAATCACAGTAGAAACAGAGAAAGAGGTAAGAGACAGGGATAATCAGAGAAGAGGCAGAGAAAGAGGTAAGAGACAGGGATAATCACAGTAGAAACAGAGAAAGAGGTAAGAGACAGGGATAATCACAGTAGAAACAGAGAAAGAGGTAAGAGACAGGGATAATCACAGTAGAAACAGAGAAAGAGGTAAGAGACAGGGATAATCACAGTAGAAACAGAGAAAGAGGTAAGAGACAGGGATAATCACAGTAGAAACAGAGAAAGAGGTAAGAGACAGGGATAATCACAGTAGAAACAGAGAAAGAGGTTAGAGACATGGATAATCAGAGTAGAGACGGAACATTATTGAAAGGGAGTGAATGAGAAGAGGATTGAAGTGGGTGAGCGAGGAGGAGGGAGAACGTGGAGGTGTGTGTTTTACCAGCACGGTGGCAGTGTGCTCCAGCAGAGTGGGGTGGCCAGCATCACAGCCCAGCCCCAGGGGAACAGAGTACTGGCGGGCTACGCCAGCTACCGTGGGGGGGTGGGGGTGGAGGGTGGCTACCATCAGGGGTGTGCAGGAGCCCTGGGAGGTGGAGGGGAGGGGAGGGGTCAGGAAAGGGTGGAGGGAGGGATAAATAAGTTGGAAGAGACTATTTTTCTCGGGTTGGTGAACACTCATGCTTTTAGACCTGTGGAAGCAGGTGTTTCTGGACTGATTGAGGTTAGATAGATGTGGGTTGTACAATCAAACTGTCAAGGTCATGATGATGGCCCATGGATGGGCAGTGGAGAAGAGGAGATATGAGCCCGACTCCAACAACCTTTCAACCGGAATATGTTTTAGATTCTTCTGAGCTACAGGACCTGGAGTTCTCAAACCAGCATATATATATATATATATATATATACATACATACACACACACACACACACACACACACACACACACACACACACACACACACACACACACACACACACACACACACACACACACACACACACACACGTACCTGTGTGAGCATGGCAGGCTGCAGCTGCAGTGGCTGTGTTGATTGGTTCTGGTTCACTATGGGGGCTGAACTGTTCATCCTCACTGGGAAACTAGAGCTCTTATTGGATGACTGGAGACCTGCAGACAGAGGAACAGCCAATCAGTGACCACCACTACACCATGACATCACAACAGTGTTACTAAGTCCCAAGTCATTCAGAGGTACAGTTGAAGTCGGAAGTTTACATACACTTTAGCCAAATAAATTTCACAATTCATGACATTTAATCCTAGTAAAAATTCCCTGTGTTAGGTCAGTTAGGATCACCACTTTATATTAAGAATGTGAAATGTCAGAATAATAGTAGAGAGAATGATTTATTTCAGCTTTTGTTCCCAGTGGGTCAGAAGTTTACATACACTCAATTAGTATTTGGTAGCATTGCCTTTAAATTGTTTAACTTGGGTCAAACGTTTTGGGTAGCCTTCCACAAGCTTCCCACAATAAGTTGGGTGAATTTTGGCCCATTCCTCCTGACAGAGCTGGTGTAACTGAGTCAGGTTTGTAGGCCTCCTTGCTCGCACACGCTTTTTCAGTTCTGCCCACAAATGTTCTATAGGATTGAGGTCAGGGCTTTGTGATGGTCACTCCAATACCTTGACTTTGTTGTCCTTAAGCCATTTTGCCACAACTTGGAAGACCCATTTGCGACCAAGCTTTAACTTCCTGACTGATGTCTTGAGATGTTGCTTCAATATATCCACACAATTTTCCTTCCTCATGATGCCATCTATTTTGTGAAGTGCACCAGTCCCTCCTGCAGCAAAGCACCCCCACAACATGATGCTGCCACCCCCTGTGCTTCACGGTTGGGATGGTGTTCTTCGGCTTGCAAGCCTCCCCCTTTTTCCTCCAAACATAACGATGGTCATTATGGCCAAACAGTTCTAATTTTGTTTCATCAGACCAGAGGACATTTCTCCAAAAAGTACGATATTTGTCCCCATGTGCAGTTGCAAACCGTAGTCTTTCCTCCAGCATCTTCACAAGGTCCTTTGCTGTTGTTCTGGGATTGATTTGCACTTTTCGCACCAACGTACGTTCATCTCTAGGAGACAGAACGCGTCTCCTTTACTGAGCTGTATGATGGCTGCATGGTCCCATGATGTTTATACTTGCGTATTATTGTTTGTACAGATGAACGTGGTACCTTCAGGCGTTTGGAAATTGCTCCCATGGATGAACCAGACTTGTGGAGGTCTACAAGAGGTCTTGGCTGATTTCTTTTGATTTTCCCATGTCAATAGGAAGTATTCCTATTTTAATTTATTTACAATTTCAATTTTGATCTTGTCTCATCTCTGCAACTCCCCAATGGGCTCGGAAGAGGCGAAGGTTGAGTCATGGGTCCTCTGAAACATGACCCGCCTAATCGCGCTCCTTAACACCTGCCAACTTAACGCGGAAGGCCAGCCGCACCAATGTGTCGGAGGGAAACACAGTTCAACTGGCGACTGGGGTCAGCCCGCAGGCACCCAGCTCGCCACAAGGAGTCACTAGAGCGAGATGAGCCAAGTAAAGCCCCCTCGGCCAAACCCTCCCCTAACCCGGACGAAGCTTGGCCAATTGCGCTCCGTCCTATGGGACTCCCGGCAACGGCCGGTTGTGGCACAGCCCGGGAATGAACCCGGATCTGTAGTAACGCCTCTAGACCACTGCGCCACTCGGGAGGCCCATAAATATTCCTCTTACCCTCTATGGTGGACGGTAGATCATATTTTTGGGGTCATGTTCGGAGAATATTTGAAACCCTACCTCCTCAAAGAGTATCTTCAATAATCTGTGATATGTGGTTGTCTCACATAGATACTGTTAACTTCAGACAAATGCACTAACTGTAAGTCATTGGATGAGAGCGTCTGCTAAATGACTCACATGTAATGTTCATCGGGCAAAAAAAGAAGAAGAAGAACACTTCACTCAAACTGGGTCAGAGTACATGGACTTCCATTTAGTGCTCTTATGAACTCAACCTGTCATCTCAAGACCATAACATCATAGTGTTTGGGCTCTTACCTTGTATGGTGTTTGGTGGGCAGACGATGAGAGTCTGCTGGAAGGGCTCAGTCTGGCAGGCCAGGCCGGTGGGGCGTGCCTGCAGGGGGACACTCTGTTGGGCCAGCCCAGGGATGTTGATGGTGGCCTGCTGGTACAGGGCTGGCTGGTAGTTCATGAGAGGAACAGCTCCCCCTGCTGACGGGACCTGTTGATTCCGTTCATTCAGAGTTCGACTACTGGTCAGTCAGACGGAAATTGGAACGAACTGTGTTGTGCTGCCATTTTGTTCATAGATCTGGGCCCATCATCCTAAAGAGCCTCAGAGTAGAAATACTGATCTAGGATCAGATCCCACTTGTCGATATAATCCTAATCAGTATGATCTAAAAAGGCAAACGCTGATCCTAAATCGCCAATCATTGATACATCTTGCCCCTGGTGACTTGCACTGTGTGTGTGTGTGTGTGTGTGTGTGTGTACCTGGTTGTGCTGGCTCAGCTGGCTGCTGAAGGTGACCGTGAGGTTGCCGGCGGCAGCACTGGGAAGAGTGTTCGCGGAGAAGAGAGTTTTGTTGTTGTCAAACAATGAGCTCCTACGTTTACAGAGCTCCATGTTCTGAAAGCAAGACTTCACACTGCAAGGGGGAGAAACAAAAAAATCCATCTTATTGTCCCGATCAAATCCTTTAAACAAAAACGATCAAACAATTAAATTTCACCCACAGAGGGTAAAGTAAAATCGTAACCCCCCACCACCACCCAAACATTCTTTCACACCACAGACAGGCCTACGTACTGAGAGCTGTGAGGGAAGTCCAGCAGGTGACTCATGGTGACGAAGGGATGACCCAGCGTCTTAGTGGGCGTGATCCTCTTGTCAGCGTCCAATCGAAGCATCCGCTTCAGCAGGTCGATGAATTCCCGCCTATCAGCTTTCTCCGCCAGCATGTCCGTCCCCTCCAGGTGAGACGATAGGTTGACCTGCACCAGGAAGAAGTGATGCAACAGGAAAAAGTCAGTTTGGATGAACGTGCCGCTAGAAAGATCTATTTTCAGTTTAGGATTATCTATCTGTTCAAATCAGGATTATCTATCTGTTAAAACTAGGATTATCTATCTGTTCAAGTTAGGATTATCTATCTGTTCAAATCAGGATTATCTATCTGTTAAAACTAGGATTATCTATCTGTTCAAGTTAGGATTATCTATCTGTTCAAATCAGGATTATCTATCTGTTCAAATTAGGATTATCTATCTGTTAAAACTAGGATTATCTATCTGTTCAAATCAGGATTATCTATCTGTTCAAATCAGGATTATCTATCTGTTCAAATTAGGATTATCTATCTGTTCAAATCAGGATTATCTATCTGTTCAAATCAGGATTATCTATCTGTTCAAATTAGGATTATCTATCTGTTCAAATCAGGATTATCTATCTGTTCAAATCAGGATTATCTATCTGTTCAAATCAGGATTATCTATCTGTTCAAATCAGGATTATCTATCTGTTCAAATCAGGATTAACTATCTGTTCAAATCAGGATTATCTATCTGTTAAAGCTAGGATTATCTATCTGTTCAAATCAGGATTATCTATCTGTTAAAGCTAGGATTATCTATCTGTTCAAATCAGGATTATCTATCTGTTCAAATCAGGATTATCTATCTGTTAAAACTAGGATTATCTATCTGTTCAAATTAGGATTATCTATCTGTTCAAGTTAGGATTATCTATCTATTCAAGTTAGGATTATCTATCTGTTCAAATCAGGATTATCTATCTGTTCAAGTTAGGATTATCTATCTGTTCAAGTTAGGATTATCTATCTGTTCAAATCAGGATTATCTATCTGTTAAAACTAGGATTATCTATCTGTTCAAATCAGGATTATCTATCTGTTCAAGTTAGGATTATCTATCTGTTCAAGTTAGGATTATCTATCTATTCAAGTTAGGATTATCTATCTGTTCAAATCAGGATTATCTATCTGTTCAAGTTAGGATTATCTATCTGTTCAAATTAGGATTATCTATCTGTTCAAATTAGGATTATCTATCTGTTCAAATCAGGATTATCTATCTGTTAAAACTAGGATTATCTATCTGTTCAAATCAGGATTATCTATCTGTTAAAACTAGGATTATCTATCTGTTCAAATCAGGATTATCTATCTGTTAAAGCTAGGATTATCTATCTGTTCAAATCAGGATTATCTATCTGTTCAAATCAGGATTATCTATCTGTTCAAATCAGGATTATCTATCTGTTCAAATCAGGATTATCTATCTGTTAAAGTTAGGATTATCTATCTGTTCAAATCAGGATTATCTATCTGTTCAAATCAGGATTATCTATCTGTTCAAATCAGGATTATCTATCTGTTCAAATCAGGATTATCTATCTGTTAAAGCTAGGATTATCTATCTGTTCAAATCAGGATTATCTATCTGTTCAAATCAGGATTATCTATCTGTTCAAATCAGGATTATCTATCTGTTAAAACTAGGATTATCTATCTGTTCAAATTAGGATTATCTATCTGTTCAAGTTAGGATTATCTATCTATTCAAGTTAGGATTATCTATCTGTTCAAATCAGGATTATCTATCTGTTCAAGTTAGGATTATCTATCTGTTCAAGTTAGGATTATCTATCTGTTCAAATCAGGATTATCTATCTGTTAAAGCTAGGATTATCTATCTGTTCAAATCAGGATTATCTATCTGTTCAAGTTAGGATTATCTATCTGTTCAAGTTAGGATTATCTATCTATTCAAGTTAGGATTATCTATCTGTTCAAATCAGGATTATCTATCTGTTCAAGTTAGGATTATCTATCTGTTCAAGTTAGGATTATCTATCTGTTCAAATTAGGATTATCTATCTGTTCAAATCAGGATTATCTATCTGTTCAAGTTAGGATTATCTATCTGTTCAAATCAGGATTATCTATCTGTTCAAATCAGGATTATCTATCTGTTAAAACTAGGATTATCTATCTGTTCAAATCAGGATTATCTATCTGTTAAAACTAGGATTATCTATCTGTTCAAATCAGGATTATCTATCTGTTAAAGCTAGGATTATCTATCTGTTCAAATCAGGATTATCTATCTGTTCAAATCAGGATTATCTATCTGTTAAAGTTAGGATTATCTATCTGTTCAAATCAGGATTATCTATCTGTTCAAATCAGGATTATCTATCTGTTCAAATCAGGATTATCTATCTGTTCAAATCAGGATTATCTATCTGTTCAAGTTAGGATTATCTATCTGTTCAAGTTAGGATTATCTATCTGTTCAAGTTAGGATTATCTATCTATTCAAGTTAGGATTATCTATCTGTTCAAATCAGGATTATCTATCTGTTCAAGTTAGGATTATCTATCTGTTCAAATTAGGATTATCTATCTATTCAAGTTAGGATTATCTATCTGTTCAAATCAGGATTATCTATCTGTTCAAGTTAGGATTATCTATCTGTTCAAGTTAGGATTATCTATCTGTTCAAGTTAGGATTTGGGGAGAGGGAACAGAGGAAAAGCAGAATCAATGAATTAGCCAGCTAACTTGCCTAAATGTAGCAAAAAAAGTGTAGAAATGTTTGAAAATGTATTAAAAATAAAACACTGAAATATCACATTTACATAAGTATTCAGACCCTTTACTCAGTACTTTGTTGAAGCACCTTTGGCAGCGATTACAGCCTCAAGGCTTCTTTGGTATGACGCTACAAGCTTGGCACAACTGTATTTGGGGAGTTTCTCCCATTCTTTTCTGCAGATCCTCTCAAACTCTGTCAGGTTGGATGGGGAGCGTCGCAGCACAGCTATTTTCAAGTTTCTCCAGAGATGTTCGATTGGGTTCAAGACCGGGCTCTGGCTGGGTCACTCAAGGACATTCATAGACTTGTCCCGAAGCCATTCCTGTGTTGTCTTGACTGTAGGCTTAGGGTCGTTGTCCTGTTGGAAGGTCAACCTTTGACCCAGACTGAGGGCCTGAGCGCTCTGGAGCAGGTTTTCATCAAGGATCTCTCTGTACTTATGCTCAGTTCATCTTTCCCTCGATCCTGACTGGTTTCTCAATCCCTTCAGCTGAAAAACATCCCCACAGCATGATTCTGCCACCGCCATGCTTCACAGTAGGGATGCTGCCAGGTTTCCTCCAGACGTGACGCTTGGCATTCAGGCCAAAGGGTTCAATCTTTCATCAGACCAGAGAATCTTGTTTCTCATGGTCTGAGAGTCTTTAGGTGCCTTTTGTCAAACTACAAGCAGGCTGTCATGTCCCTTTTACTGAGGATCATAGAGTATCTCGATTAATCCCAGCAAAAAAATGAACAAACACCCTACAGATGTACATACCGGTACATTTCTAGCACTAACACGTGCCTTGTCTTACTAGCACCGACTTTGCTGATAGCTGCTTTATTGAGTTAAGTTTGACTTCAACGTTTCCATACAACCATTTCATGTGGATTAATTACCTGAAGCGTGGAAAAAAAAGTCACGACCGGGCTGATGGAAACATGAAATGTCTGTACAATTTTATAAATGCATACAGACAATTTGTTCATTTGACATGGTGGAATCTTTTTATGTTTTTAAAAATAATTATTAATAATCCAAAATATTGCTGGTGTACAAAACCGAAAGTAGTTTTTTTTTTTAACTAAACTTAAGAATGGGAAGCATAGAAATAGCGCACATAGACCAGATCTACCGCTTCTTAGACTTGATTTCAATGAGAATGACAGATCTATAACTCACATTTCTATGTGAATTGGGTCTCCCAAAAAGTTACATATTGCACCTTATTGCAACATGACTACAATGGTCAAATGTAAACGCGACATAACTGCATCTTAAGGGGTTACTGTAGAATGTACAGTATAGAAGAGGACTGGCCAACCATCGGAGCCTGGTTCCTCTCTACCGGTACAGCCAGATAAGGACTGGCCAACCATCGGAGCCTGGTTCCTCTCTACCGGTATAGCCAGAAGAGGACTGGCCACCCCTCTGAGCCTGGCTCCTCTCTACCGGTACAGCCAGCAGAGGACTGGCCACCCCTCTGAGCCTGGTTCCTCTCTACCGGTACAGCCAGCAGAGGACTGGCCACCCCTCTGAGCCTGGTTCCTCTCTACCGGTACAGCCAGAAGAGGACTGGCCACCCCTCTGAGCCTGGTTCCTCTCTACCGGTACAGCCAGAAGAGGACTGGCCACCCCTCTGAGCCTGGTTCCTCTCTACCGGTACAGCCAGAAGAGGACTGGCCACCCCTCTGAGCCTGGTTCCTCTATAGGTTTTTCTTAATTTCTTGCCTTTAAGGGAATTGTTCCTGGCCACTGTGTGTGCTTCTGCCTCTGCATTGCTTGCTCTTTGGGGATTTAGGCTGGGTATCGGTAAAGCACTTTGTGACAACTTTGTTTTCAAAATAATAGTCCAGTGGTATACACCGAAGCAAGCTAGATCTAGTCAGGCTTTTATAAAGCTAGCCAGCTTCAGTTAGCTTCACATTGCAGCTCAGGCTTCATCTGTACCACGACGGTGGATATTGTTTGTCTTTTAACTGCGCGTGCAATGCGAATTCTTCACTGAGACAACGCTGAACCATGAACCCATGGGAGAGTCAGTACAACGTTTTTAATTATTGCAAACTCAGCAGGCTGTGGTGTGAACTAGGCTTTTAAAAGTGTAGTCTTTATTTTATTACTTATCATTAATGCCGTCTTTGGTGTACTTTGGTGTGCCTCAATGCATACAGCACCTTTTTCCTCCACTCATATCAATAAAATCATTTAATAAAATCATATAAGTGTTTTACTGAACTTTCAAATGCATCTCGTCATTACTAAATGGTATTTTAATATATATATATATTTTTTTTTAATTACACTAAATTTGATTATTTAAATATGTAAAAATCGGTCGTCTTTCTTCAAAATGAAGGTTGATGATGACGCAATCTTTACGACAGGGATGGAATCTGGTCCTCAAGTCGCGGCTCAGACACTTCATTCAGGGTAAGTGGAGTTAGCCTGCGCCATAGCAGGTTAGTTCTGAAGGATACGTCGCCATGGAAACGAACCTGGCTAAAATCCCCCTCAACCCCCTCAAGTTTCTCATTAAAAATATATATATATATATTTTTTTTATCTCAACGAGACTAACCTGATTAAATAAAGGTTAAGTAAAATAAATATATAAAACAACGGATGTTTTAAAAAAAAAGGGGGTTTATAAACATAAATGTGGTGAGGGATTGAAATGTGGCATACTAGACGACGTCACAGAGCGAACCAACCTGCATCATGTCGTCCAGACAGTTGAAGATGTATTTACGGGCCTCCTTGGACTTGATACCCATCTCAGCCTCGTGGTCCGCAGGGGCCTGTGGGAACAGACAAAAATCAGGACCATGTTACACTTGTTGTCATCAACAAAATACTTCATAATAACACTAATAAGTAAGTGCCTTTGGGGGGGGAAAAACCAGACTTCGTTTGTATCTGCCCATGAACCCAACTAAAAGCCCTGTTCACAGCAGTGTGTTGAGATCCATGTGCTGATTCTAGCAGGAACAACTAGGTGAGCATCCAAAATGGCAACCTATTCCCAATATAGTGCACTACTGTTGACCAGGGCTCTGTAGTGCCCTATACAAGGACTACGGTGTCATTTGGGACTCAGCATAGGTATCCAGAATGAATCACTGAGAGTCAACAGATTGTTACAGCAGAGCCAAGAATAAGTGTACTGTAATACCTTGATCCTCCAGAGGGGACGGATGGAGTCAGTACTGTAATACCTTGATCCTCCAGATAGGACGGATGGAGTAAGTACTGTAATACCTTGATCCTCCAGAGGGGACGGATGGAGTCAGTACTGTAATACCTTGATCCTCCAGAGGGGACGGATGGAGTCAGTACTGTAATACCTTGATCCTCCAGAGGGGACGGATGGAGTCAGTACTGTAATACCTTGATCCTCCAGAGGGGGGAGCTGGAGTCAGTACTGTAATACCTTGATCCTCCAGAGGGGCTGGATGGAGTCAGTACTGTAATACCTTGATCCTCCAGAGGGGACGGATGGAGTCAGTACTGTAATACCTTGATCCTCCAGAGGGGACGGATGGAGTCAGTACTGTAATACCTTGATCCTCCAGAGGGGACGGATGGAGTCAGTACTGGAATACCTTGATCCTCCAGAGGGGCTGGATGGAGTCAGTACTGTAATACCTTGATCCTCCAGAGGGGACGGATGGAGTCAGTACTGTAATACCTTGATCCTCCAGAGGGGACGGATGGAGTCAGTACTGTAATACCTTGATCCTCCAGAGGGGACGGATGGAGTCAGTACTGGAATACCTTGATCCTCCAGAGGGGCTGGATGGAGTCAGTACTGTAATACCTTGATCCTCCAGAGGGGCTGGATGGAGTCAGTACTGTAATACCTTGATCCTCCAGAGGGGCTGGATGGAGTCAGTACTGTAATACCTTGATCCTCCAGAGGGGACGGATGGAGTCAGCACTGTAATACCTTGATCCTCCAGAGGGGACGGATGGAGTCAGTACTGTAATACCTTGATCCTCCAGAGGGGCTGGATGGAGTCAGTACTGTAATACCTTGATCCTCCAGAGGGGATAGATGGAGTCAGTACTGTAATACCTTGATCCTCCAGAGAGGCTGGATGGAGTCAGTACTGTAATACCTTGATCCTCCAGAGGGGATAGATGGAGTCAGTACTGTAATACCTTGATCCTCCAGAGGGGAGAGCTGGGGTCAGTACTGTAATACCTTGATCCTCCAGAGGGGACGGATGGAGTCAGTACTGTAATACCTTGATCCTCCAGAGGGGAGAGCTGGGGTCAGTACTGTAATACCTTGATCCTCCAGAGGGGACGGATGGAGTCAGCACTGTAATACCTTGATCCTCCAGAGGGGATAGATGGAGTCAGTACTGTAATACCTTGATCCTCCAGAGGGGAGAGCTGGGGTCAGTACTGTAATACCTTGATCCTCCAGAGGGGACGGATGGAGTCAGTACTGTAATACCTTGATCCTCCAGAGGGGACGGATGGAGTCAGTACTGTAATACCTTGATCCTCCAGAGGGGATAGATGGAGTCAGTACTGTAATACCTTGATCCTCCAGAGGGAAGGAAGACCCAGAGGTACCTCTGCTGTTGAGGATAAGTTCATTAGAGTTAACTGCACCTCAGATTGCAGCCCAAATAAATGCTTCACAGTGTTCAGGTAACAGACACATCTCAACATCAACTGTTCAGAGGAGACTGTGTGAATCAGGCCTTCATGGTCAAATTGCTGCAAAGAAACCACTACTAAAGAACATCAATAAGAAAAAGAGACTTTCTTGGGCCAAGAAACACGAGCAATGGGCATTAGACCGATGGAAGTCTGTCCTTTGGTCTAATGAGTCCAAATCTGAGATTTATGGTTCCAACAGCTGTGTCTTTGCGAGGCGTAGAGTAGGTGAATGGATCTGTGGTTCACACCGTGAAGCATGGAGGAGGAGGTGTGATGGTGCTTTGCTAGTGACACGGTCAGTGATTTATTTCAAATTCAAGGCACACTTAACCAGCATGGCTACCACAGAATTCTGCAGCGATACGCCATCCCATCTGGTCTGCGCTTAGTGGGACTATCATTTGTTTTTCAACAGGACAATGACCCAACACACCTCCAGGCTGTGTAAGGGCTATTTGACCAAGAAGGAGAGTGATGGCGCGCATCTGTTTGTGACGTCAGTGTGTCGTGTACTGCAAAAGGGTCGATACCTTGATTCTCCAGAGGGGGTAGCTGGAGTCAGGTCCTCTCTTGAAGAAGCGGCTTGTCTTGTTGCCGGCACTCAGCAGGTACTCTGCAGGCAGGCCCTGGGTCTGGGAGATGTACCGGATCTAGCAGCGGAGGAGAGAGGACATGTTAGAATCCATCATAACAGTTTAAGATAAAATAATGTTTTCGTGTCTCGGTGTGTGTGTGTGTGACTCCTACCTGGTCGTACTCCGAGGCCCCGGGGTACAGGGGCCACCCCAGGAACAGCTCAGCTATAACGCAGCCTAGAGACCACATATCTATAGCCTCACAGAAAGGCAGACCCAGGATGATCTCTGGAGCCCTGAGAGAACAATAACACGTCAACAACAACACAGATAACATGCTCACACACTTAGTATTAAGCAGTAAATTGGGAACGTGTTCAACTGTTGTGAAATAACCTCCTGTATTTTCTCTGTAGTCTCATATTCTCACCTGTGGGTAGAATTACTTACTTGTAATGTCTGATTCACCTGTATATACCTGTACCAGTCATCATGTTAGATACACCTGTACCAGTCATCATGTTAGATACACCTGTACCAGTCATCATGTTAGATACACCTGTACCAGTCATCATGTTAGATACACCTGTACCAGTCATCATGTTAGATACACCTGTACCAGGCATCATGTTAGATACACCTGTACCAGGCATCATGTTAGATACACCTGTACCAGTCATCATGTTAGATACACCTGTACCAGTCATCATGTTAGATACACCTGTACCAGTCATCATGTTAGATACACCTGTACCAGTCATCATGTTAGATACACCTGTACCAGTCATCATGTTAGATACACCTGTACCAGTCATCATGTTAGATACACCTGTACCAGTCATCATGTTAGATAGACCTGTACCAGTCATCATGTTAGATACACCTGTACCAGTCATCATGTTAGATAGACCTGTACCAGTCATCATGTTAGATAGACCTGTACCAGTCATCATGTTAGATACACCTGTACCAGTCATCATGTTAGATACACCTGTACCAGTCATCATGTTAGATAGACCTGTACCAGTCATCATGTTAGATACACCTGTACCAGTCATCATGTTAGATACACCTGTACCAGTCATCATGTTAGATACACCTGTACCAGTCATCATGTTAGATACACCTGTACCAGTCATCATGTTAGATACACCTGTACCAGTCATCATGTTAGATACACCTGTACCAGTCATCATGTTAGATACACCTGTACCAGTCATCATGTTAGATACACCTGTACCAGTCATCATGTTAGATACACCTGTACCAGTCATCATGTTAGATACACCTGTACCAGTCATCATGTTAGATACACCTGTACCAGTCATCATGTTAGATACACCTGTACCAGTCATCATGTTAGATACACCTGTACCAGTCATCATGTTAGATACACCTGTACCAGTCATCATGTTAGATACACCTGTACCAGTCATCATGTTAGATACACCTGTACCAGTCATCATGTTAGATACACCTGTACCAGTCATCATGTTAGATACACCTGTACCAGTCATCATGTTAGATAGACCTGTACCAGTCATCATGTTAGATACACCTGTACCAGTCATCATGTTAGATACACCTGTACCAGTCATCATGTTAGATACACCTGTACCAGTCATCATGTTAGATACACCTGTACCAGTCATCATGTTAGATACACCTGTACCAGTCATCATGTTAGATACACCTGTACCAGTCATCATGTTAGATACACCTGTACCAGTCATCATGTTAGATACACCTGTACCAGTCATCATGTTAGATACACCTGTACCAGTCATCATGTTAGATACACCTGTACCAGTCATCATGTTAGATAGACCTGTACCAGTCATCATGTTAGATACACCTGTACCAGTCATCATGTTAGATACACCTGTACCAGTCATCATGTTAGATACACCTGTACCAGTCATCATGTTAGATACACCTGTACCAGTCATCATGTTAGATACACCTGTACCAGTCATCATGTTAGATACACCTGTACCAGTCATCATGTTAGATACACCTGTACCAGGCATCATGTTAGATACACCTGTACCAGTCATCATGTTAGATACACCTGTACCAGTCATCATGTTAGATACACCTGTACCAGTCATCATGTTAGATACACCTGTACCAGTCATCATGTTAGATACACCTGTACCAGTCATCATGTTAGATACACCTGTACCAGTCATCATGTTAGATACACCTGTACCAGTCATCATGTTAGATACACCTGTACCAGTCATCATGTTAGATACACCTGTACCAGTCATCATGTTAGATAGACCTGTACCAGTCATCATGTTAGATACACCTGTACCAGTCATCATGTTAGATACACCTGTACCAGTCATCATGTTAGATACACCTGTACCAGTCATCATGTTAGATACACCTGTACCAGTCATCATGTTAGATAGACCTGTACCAGTCATCATGTTAGATACACCTGTACCAGTCATCATGTTAGATAGACCTGTACCAGTCATCATGTTAGATACACCTGTACCAGTCATCATGTTAGATACACCTGTACCAGTCATCATGTTAGATACACCTGTACCTGTTATTATTCACAGATTCAAACATGTTGTATCGCTCACACACACACACACACCCGCAAAGAAAACCCCAATATGAGGTGTAAAAACAGGTGAATCTACCTGTAGTATCGCGACTGCAGGTACGTTGAGCAGACAGCCTTGGAGACGTGTGAGGCTGAGCCGAAGTCGATGACCTTGACCCTGTAGGGCTGTCTGAGAGGATCCACCAGCATGATGTTCTCTGGCTTCAGGTCAGCATGGATCAGACCCAGAGACTTCAACTTCATCAGCGCCGTCGCCACCTGGGGGGGAAATAGACGTAACACTGAAGGGTTCAACAGCTGTGTGCCAGCTATAGGTATTGAAGGGTTAACACTCTTTCCAAGGAATATTTTACTAGGACTTTAAATGAACATTTAAGGACACAAACACACATTAAGGCTGACACACAGATCGAGTAAGGCAACATGCAATTGTATTGTTTTGGAGAGTTCTTTTGAGTACAACGTATGGTTGGGGTAATAAGCAGATAACAGGTAAATATGTAACAAATGACTCGTTTAGAATAACCAGGTAAATACCCCACAGTGTCTCTGTATCAATGAAGTTGTATTGTATTGTCACCTGTTGCAGTATGGGTCTGATGTGTCGTAGCGGCAGGGGACTGAACTTGCTGTGCTTCAGGAAGTCATACAGGTTCTGCTCCAGCATCTCAAACACCAGGCAGGTGTGACCTTTGTGTTGGAAACACTCGTAGGAACGCACAAAGTTAAACTCGTCGGCGTTCTCCGCACTCAGACGGTTCAGGATGCCCACCTGGGAAACAGACAGAATGACAAAGCCTTGACACTCTACGACACGTATGCTAGTTCTGTACATTTTTAGTACTAGTCTAGCTCAAGTTTTGGCTCGAATTTCCTCTTGAAGGCCAAGTAAGACATCTATCAATTAAATCGATCTAGTACCTCAACATACTATACAGTCAGTCCTATCTATTACGGGTAGTAGGTGCGTCACAATAACATCTAATTTCTGCTAAAGTGTCACTACTCAGTCAGTACTTCACATCTAAAAAGCATTGGATTGGTGGAGGCATGGGTTAGTGGGGCATAACACCATATATATATTATTTTTACCAGTTATTTCCTTTCAAATCAGTGAAGGGAAAGTCAACAACTGCAAACTTAGGGAGGCAGGAGAGATAAATTGGGACTTCGCCCTGGTCTAGTGCTTTGCGTATGGTAACGACAGGAGGGGTTTAAAGGGGAACTGCACCCGCTGATTTGGTCTCGTTTTTTTGACTTGCTCTTCAATAAATGCTGGCAGCCATGACAGAAGCCAAACGTGAGTCGGCTTGGGGGGGGTGTGGTTTGATGTGGGTGTGTCCTTGCCACCACCAAGACACACCCATCTATCAGAACCTTGCCCGTAGCTGTTTCCTCCCGCTCAATCACAACAAACAAACCTCCTGCAGGTTGAGTTCAATAACTACAGGCAGATGTATGGTGAGCTGCCGGAGGAAGCTTTGAATCAGTCAGTAGCCTCCAGAGTAATACGAGAAGAATGCAACGGCTACATTTATGTAGATATTCTAAACTACGTTTTTTTTTATAACGTTCAAATATAGTAACAGGTTTATGTAGAATAAACAACCCTTTACATAATACCATAGAAGCAGTGTTCTGCTAATGTAACAATGTTCACCTTTCGTCTTTCATCGCCATTCCCAGCTGATACAGATACTGTGCCTGTCAGAATTTTGTCTGGTGGTAATGGGTTTACCATGGTAACATGTCAGAGTGGCTATACCTTCCTGTGTGGTGTATCATTTACAACAGTAGTTCCCTGATCCCGGTGCAGAATACACAGGGTTTATTCCTCCCCATATTGACTGATCCCGGTGCAGAATACACAGGGTTTATTCCTCCCCATATTGACTGATCCCGGTGCAGAATACACAGGATTTCTCCTTCCCCATATTGACTGATCCTGGTGCAGAATACACAGGATTTCTCCCTCCCCATATTGACTGATCCTGGTGCAGAATACACAGGGTTTCTCCCTCCCCATATTGACTGATCCTGGTGCAGAATACACAGGGTTTCTCCCTCCTCATATTGACTGATACCTGATCCTGGTGCAGAATACACAGGATTTCTCCCTCATATTGACTGATCCTGGTGCAGAATACACAGGGTTTCTCCCTCCCCATATTGACTGATACAATTCAATCATTCAAAAAAAGACAATGCAAGTAAAAGATGTCTACTAAAAGTTTAATGCAGAGTGACAGGTTTCTTTACATGTCGAGACATCAAGCCCGTCTGGACGTTATCTCGCAAGTTTCCATAGACCCATCTGTGAACACAGTCGCTGTTCTGTGACCAACGGCAGTTAGGATCGGTGCTATCTGACAAAACAAACATGCACTATGTTAAAGTTTGAACAGGTCAGACTGAACCTAACTAAATTCTGTTTCTCCCCACTAAAAACCGTTGGTGAGCAGGCAAAGAGGCAGGCAGCGTGGATCAGCTCTGGACCCCTCATCTAAGATACTGGTCGGTCACACAACAACAAAATCCACTTTGTCATTACGGGGTAATTGTGTATAGATAGTTGAGAAAATATATATTTGATGCATATTTTTAATTCAGGCTGTAACACAACACGTGAAATAAATCAAGGAATATGAACACTTTATAAATCAACACCACCAACACCGCATGCTGCGGCTACCATCTCCGGCTGCTTGGAGTAACCACGTAGACTCTGCGCAACGAAACTAGTGACAAAACATGGTCAGATCATTTCAAGTCATCCGTCTCAAATCAAAGTCAAGCCTCGAGTTATATTTTCTATAAAGCAGAGTTTTAAGTCATCAAATTTGTGACTCGAGTCCAAGTCATCTGCAGCGACGGTATGTCTGCGTGATGCCGACGGGTCCCCTTGCTGGTCTTCTTCCTGTTGCATGACCTCTCGACCTCTCTCGGACAACGGCAGCAGGCCGATCCTCATATAAAAATGTACTTCGTCATCTTATGAGGTGGTGTTGACACACAGGGCCTGTGACAGGGTGATACAACAGACAGACAAGTGGTACATTGCATTTTGTTAGAAGAGGACAAAGCTATTTGATAATGTGCTTCACAACCAAAATGACTCAACTGCTTGTATCTGCTGGGCTGGGGAATTAACTCACCAGCCGTCTGTCATCAGGACAGTAACCTGGGTAAAGACATTCCTAAATCCTCACTAGTTACCATAGCCACAAACCCCACCCATTTCTAAACATTCTTAAAATGTGATTTTAAACCTAACCTTATGCCTAACCTTAAACCAAGACCAAAAAAAAAAAAGCAATTTTTTTGTTTTCATGACTTGTTCCATTATAGCCAATGTTAGACTTTGTGGCTGTGGTAACCCTAATTGCATGCTTTACAGATGTACAGATGACTGTAGCTCCAGATGGGCTTAGAGTCAGGTGGGTGACACCTTTACGGTTTGATGCCAATTCCCTGTACTAGTCAAGACTCAGAGATGAGGTAGCGAACACCAGAGCTGCATGCATTATTTAGTTTTTCCCTTAGACAATACACTTGTGTGAGCTACGAACGAACTTGCAAATCTGACTTGCAGGCTAACGCTAGCTAGCTTGCCAACTAACCTGCAACTAGCTTGCATCGCTAGCACGATCAAAATGACAACGTTACATAACCAGCGGTATCTAGACAACACACACAACCGGTATGAGCACGACCTAACTCAAATTGTAACGAGGTAGCTAGTTAGGCTTACGTTAGCTGAAAAATGTCAGCTAGCCTTCGCCGTTTTATCAAAAAGATACCGTTCACTAGCTACATAAGCAGCAATAACGTCGTCGAAGGAGGTAACCATCTCTGGTTATACTCACCACCGCCGGACGATGCACACCCAGCTAGGTGTTACTGGTGCAGAAGGAACTCCAACCACCTATTCCGCATACTAGGCTCCTTCGTCAAGTCATGCAAACCATATAACTTTGGCTGTAGGAGGCATGGTGACGATCTGCCATCCGTTGAACGTGTTGGGGGGGCCCATTCAATGGAAAGGAGGCAAGCAGAGGGGCAATTTGCACGTGAAGCTTGGCAAAAAGGGGGCATGATTCGTTAACAATTTTTATCCAAACCTCAACCTTCCTTTGGCCCATAATTCCACCTATACAACAACAGACCTAGGGGGTATACACAGAGTATACAAAAACATTAGGAACACCTTTCCATGACAGACTGACCGGGTGAAAGCTATGATCCCTTACTGATGTCACTTGTTAAATTCACTTCAAATCAATGTAGATGAAGGGTGGGGGGGCACAGGTTAAAGAAGGATTTTTAAGGCTTGAGACAATTGGGACATGGATTATGTGTGCGCCATTCAGAGGTTGAATGGGCAAGACAAAAGATTTCAAATCAAATTTTATTTGTCATATACACATGGTTAGCAGATGTTAATGCGAGTGTAGCGAAATGCTTGTGCTTCTAGTTCCGACCATGCAGTAGTATCTAACAAGTAATCTTAACAATTTCACAACAACTACCTTATACACACAAGAGTAAAGGAATGAATACAAGTATGTACATATAAATATATGGATGAGCAATGGCTGACCGGCATAGGCAAGATGCAGTAGATGGTACGGAGTACAGTATATACATGTGAGATGAGTAGTGTAGGATATGTAAACATTATATAAATGGCATCGTTTAAAGTGACTAGTGATACATTTATTACATCCACCTTTTAATTATTTAAGTGGCTAGAGATTTGAGTCGATGGCCGAACGGCATAGGCAAGATTCAGTAGATGGTTTAGAGTACAGTGTATACATTTGATATGAGAAATGTCAGATATGTAAACATTATATACAAAATTGTTTAAAAGTGGCTAGTGATACATTATTTCATCCAATTCCTATTTTTAAAGTGACTAGAGTTTTAAATCAGTATGTTGGCAGCAGCCACTCAATGTTAGTGATGGCTGTTTAACAGTCTGATGGCCTTGAGGTAGAAGCTGTTTTTCAGTCTCTCGGTCCCAGCTTTGATGCACCTGTACTGACCTCGCCTTCTGGATGATAGCGGGGTGAACAGGCAGTGGCTCGGGTGGTTGTTGACCTTGATGATCTTTTTGGCCTTCCTGTGACATCGGGTGGTGTAGGTGTCCTGAAGGGCAGGTAGTTTACCCCCGGTGATGCGTTGTGCAGTCCTCACTACCCTCTGGAGAGCCTTACGGTTGTGGGCGGAGCAGTTGCCGTACCAGGCGGTGATACAGCCCGACAGGATGCTCTCGATTGTGCATTTGTAGAAGTTTGTGAGTGATTTTGGTGACAAGCAGAATTTCTTCAGCCTCCTGAGGTTGAAGAGGCGCTGTTGCGCCTTCTTTACCACGCTGTCTGTGTGGGTGGACCATTTCAGTTTGTCCGTGATGTGTACGCCGAGGAACTTAAAACTTTCCACCTTCTCCACTACTGTTCCGTCGATGTGGATAGGGGGGTGCTCCCTCTGCTGTTTCCTGAAGTCCACGATCATCTCCTTTGTTTTGTTGACATTGAGTGAGAGGTTATTTTCCTGACACCACACTCCGAGGGCCCTCACCTCCTCCCTGTAGGCCGTATCGTCGTTGTTGGTAATCAAGCCTACCACTGTAGTGTCGTCAGTAAACTTGATGATTGAGTTGGATGCGTGCTTGGCCACGCAGTCATGGGTAAACAGGTAGTACAGGAGGGCTGAGAACGCACCCTTGTGGGGCCCCAGTGTTGAGGATCAGCGGGGTGGAAATGTTGTTTCCTACCCTCACCACCTGGGGCCGGCCCGTCAGGAAGTCCAGGACCCAGTTGCACAGGGCTGGGTCGAGACCTAGGGTCTCGAGCTTAATGACGAGCTTGGAGGGAACTATGGTGTTAAATGCTGAGCTGTAGTCGATGAACAGCATTCTTACATAGGTATTCCTCTTGTCCAGATGGGTTAGGGCAATATGCAGTATGATTGCGATTGCGTCGTCTGTGGACCTGTTGGGACGGTAAGCAAATTGGAGTGGGTCTAGGGTGTCTGGTAGGATGGAGGTGATATGATCCTTGAATAGTCTCTCAAAGCACTTCATGATGACGGAAGTGAGTGCTACAGGGGCGATAGTCATTAAGCTCAGTTACCTTAGCTTTCTTGGGAACAGGAACAATGGTGGCCCTCTTGAAGCATGTGGGAACAGCAGACTGGGATGGGGACTGATTGAATATGTCCGTAAACACACCAGCCAGCTGACCTGCGCATGCTCTGAGGACACGGCCAGGGATGCCATCTGGGCCGGCAGCCTTGCGAGGGTTAACACATTTAAATGTTTTTCTCACGTTGGCTGCGGTGAAGGAGAGCCCGCAGGTTTTGGTAGCGGGCCGTGTCGGTGCCACTGTATTGTCCTCAAAGCGAGCAAAGAAGTTGTTTAGTTTGTCTGGGAGCAGGACGTCATGGTCCGCGACGGGGCTGGTTTTCTTTTTGTAGTCCGTGATTGACTGTAGACCCTGCCACATTCCTCTCGTGTCTGAGCCGTTGAATTGTGACTACTTTGTCTCTATATTGACGCTTAGCTTGTTTGATTGCCTTGCGGAGGGAATAGCTACACTGTTTGTATTCAGTCATGTTTCCGGTCGCCTTACCCTGGTTAAAACCAGTGGTTCGCGCTTTCAGTTTTGCGCGAATGCTGCCATCAATCCACGGTTTCTGGTTGGGGAAGGTTTTAATAGTTGCTATGGGTACAACATCACCAATGCACTTGCTAATAAACTCGCTCACCGAATCAGCGTATACATCAATTTTGTTGTCAGATGCTATCCGGAACATATCCCAGTTCACGTGCTCGAAGCAATCTTGCAGCATGGAATCAGATTGGTCGGACCAGCGTTGAACAGACCTGAGATCGGGCGTTTCCTGTTTTAGTTTCTGTTTGTAGGCTGGGAGCAACAAAATGGAGTCATGGTCAGACTTGCCGAAAGGAGGGCGGAGAATAGCCTTGTATGCATCATGGAAGTTAGAATAACAATGATCCAGGATTTTACCAGCTCGGGTGGCACATTCGATATGCTAGTAAAATGTCGGGAGCCGTGTTTTCAAATTAGCCTTATTAAAATCCCCAGCCACAATAAATGCAGCCTCAGGATATGTGGTTTCCAATTTACATAGAGTCCAATGAATTTCTTTAAGTGCCTTTGAACAGGTATGGTAGTAGGTGCCAGGCGCAGCAGTCTCCTGTGTGTATCAAGATTAGTCCACCACCCAAAGGACATCCAGACAGCTGTGGGAAGCATTGGAGTCAACATGGGCCAGCATCCCTGTGGAACACTTTCGACACCTTGTCGAGTCCATGCCCCCGACGAATTGAGGCTGTTCTGAGGGCAAAGGGGGGTGCAAGTCAATATTAAGAAGGCGTTCCTAATGTTTTGTAGACTGTGTACATCCTTTAAGCAGGGTTCATACAGACATTGGCAAGTCCATTTCAATGACTTTTTCAAGCACTTAAAATTGTACTTTTTAAGTACCTCAATGTTATACAATTGTATAATTCATATAATTGTACATGATGGTGGCAAAACTACAAACTCTGTTACACACATGTGCTGTATGATCTTCAACTCTGTACATTTCCACTGTCTGTTTCTCTCATGTAAGAAGAAGCCAGTGTTTTTCCCCTTTCTTGTCACGCGGCTAAAGACAAAGAGCCTCAGAGTGACCACTAGCTAGTAAAAAGGGGAAAACGCTTGGACTGGGCTGGGCGGGGCCTGCCTTCCCTTAAGGATGGGAGGGCCAAGAGACCAGAGGTGGCAGAAAGGGGAGCTCAGCGTGCAGTGAAGGGTTTGAGCATAGCCTGAAGGTAAGGAGGGGCAGTTCCTCTTGCTGTGGTGGCTATTCAGCAGCCTGATGGTCTGGGGTTAAAAACTATCGGCCAGCAGGTAGCCTAGCCTAGTGGTTAGAGCCTTGGGCCAGTAACCGAAAGGTTGCTAGATCGAATCCCCGAGCTGACAAGGTAAATATCTGTCGTTCTGCCCCTGAACAAGGCAGTTAACCCGCTGTTCCTAGGCCGTAATTGTAAATAAGAATTTGTTCTTAACTGACTTGCCTAGTTAAATAAAGGTTAAATAAAAAAATTGAGTCTGACAGTTTTTGCCGTGATGCTGCTATACTGCCCATGTCTGAGTGATGGAAGCGGGGAGAACAGGCCATGGCTTGGGTGGCTCGGGTCCATGATGATCTTCTTGGCATTCATGCAACACCTGGTGTTGTAGGTGTCCTCGAGGTCAGGCAGTGAGCACCCAAATGGTACGTTGGGCTGAGTGTACCACCCGCTGTAGCACCTTGCGGTCCGCGGCAGTGGAGTTGCCGTACCAGGCGGTGTTGCACCCCGACAGTATGCTCTCGATGGTGCTCCTGTAGAACACTGAGGGGCCTACATGACGAATTTCTTCAGTATCCTGAGGTTGAAGAGTTGCTGTCGTTCCTTCACCACAGTGTCCATGTGGTTTGACCAGTTCAGCTCATTCAGAGATGTGTACGGTTTGTCCTGAAGTCTACAAATCACCTCCTTTGTTTTTCTGACGTTGAGGGAGAGGTTGTTGACCTGGCACCACGCCGTCAGAGTGCCTACCTCCTCCCTGTAGACAGTTTCATTGTTGTTGGTAATCAGGCTTACTACTGTCGTCTTGTAAGCGAACTTGATGGAGTTGGAACTGTGTGAGGCCACGCAGTCGTGGGTATACAGGGAGTACAGGAGGAGACTGAGGACGCACCCTTGTGGTGCCCCCTCTCGAGTTGAGGAGCAGTGTGGAGGAGGTAATGTTGCCTACCTCCACCACTTGGGGACGTCTCATCAGGATGTCCAGGACCCAGCTGCATAGGGAGGAGTTCACTCCCAGCACCGTTAGTTTTGTGGTGAGCTTAGAGGGCACTATGGTATTGAAGGCTGAGCTGTAGTCGATGAACAGCATCCTCACATATGCGTTCCTCTTGTCCGGGTGGGTGAGGGCAGGGTGCAATGGCGATTGCGTCGTCCGTGGATCTGTCAAGGGCAGCAGGCAAATTGGAGAGGGTCGAGTGTGGTCGGGGAGGGAGGAGGTGATGTGGACTTCGAATCACTTCATGATGAAGGAAGTGAGTTCTACGGGTCAGTAGTTATTCAGGTCAGTTACTTTCCCTTGTTTAGGGATGACAGTGGACTTCTTGAAGCAGGTGTGGACGGCGTCCTGAGCTAGAGAGATTGAGAATGTCACAAAACACAACAGCCAGCTGGTTCGCACATACTCTGAGGGCGTGGCTTTGGATGCAGTCTCAGTCGGCAGCCTTGCGAGGGTTTAACTTGTTTGAATGACTTACACCGTAAGTACGTATCCCTCGTTGTCCCCCAGGGGCTTTCCTCGGCCGCTCAAAGTCGTCAAAGATGTTCAGCTCGTCCGATTGGGCGGCGTTGGTGGTCCGCGACGTGGCTGGCTTTCTTTTTTTTGTAATCTGTGATCGTTAGGGGCCCCTGCTCTGGGAGAACTTGTGAACTCTGAACACCGGGCGGTCCGAATAAGTTGTAGGGATTTGACAACGTCAATTCGCTAGGGATTATTAGATCCAACGTGGATCCAGGCAATAACCGTTTTCACCGGCATATCAAATGAGACACCAAAATGTTCTAGACATTCCTTGCAAACACCTTTTTTCCCCCCAGCACTTGGGCTGTTGTTGCCTCGCATGCTCTATCACAACAGCTGTTCTTCACTTGACTGTCATTCAGAAAATTCCTTCCTGGATCAGATTATTATAAAAATAAAAATAAATGTTTGCCTTTATTTAACTAGGCAAGTCAGTTAAGAACAATTTCTTATTTTCAATGACGGCCTAGTGGGTTAACTGGCTTGTTCAGGGGCAGAACGACAGATTTTTACCTTGTCAGCTCAGGGGATTCGATCTTGCAACCTTTCGGGTTACTAGTCCAACGCTCTAACCACCAGGCTACCTAGATGATGAGTGAAAATATCACAAAGTAATTAAACAGCTCGACACCAAATGCGCACCCAACAGGTATAATAGCATAATTAGAAATATTCTATTTTATTTAACCAGGCAATTATTAATTTTACAATGACGGCCAAACCCGGACTACGCTGGGCCAATTGTGCGACGCCTTAATGACAGTATCGATTTAGGTTTTAAAGTATCATGGTTAGGTGAGTCGGTTAGAGGCATTCGATTTTGTAATGCAGACATTATTTTGGGATTTGTGTGCCCATGAAAACAGTTTTCACCCCGTAACATAAGGAGACACTAAATGTTACGTAGTTACACTGCATTTCTGAGATCTCTATACAAAAAAAAATGGCTGACAGATTGAACCTTGTAAGAATCCTGGATCTATGGCTAATTTAACTGTCTAGTTAAATGCAAGGACAGAAAAGTAAAACGTTTTAATGTCACACGAATTTGCACAAATCCGTAAAGACGCCAACCATGAGAAAGGCTTCAACATCAACTTGTGAGTTTTATCGAATATAGCTATGATCCCCCTTAAATAATAATGTAATGACATGAAACAAATGTATTGATTATTATCAATGACTTAAACAGATTTAGCAAGTTGTCCAGCGTAGAAAATCCTCAGTGGTACCTATTTTCTTGAAATAACCATTTACTAGTTGTGACGCGCGCTCAGGTTCCAAACTCTGTTTTATTAGATGAGACTGACTTTAAGATCAAAATGATCCAATGTACACTTTCTGGTCAACTTTTGACACTAGACTAAATTAGTCTGATTCATATCGATGCGACATGGGCTGTTTTCAAGGGGTTTGTTTGCTTTTTCAGGGGCAGTCGCTCTAAGGTCTATGGAACATTTCCTCTTGAAAGGCAATAAACGTCTAGCCAGGTGTCCAAGCTGATATGCTCTCACGTCACAAAACCATGAAGGTGAAACGGATCACATCCGTCTGGATTCCAGGCTAATACACATCACCAATTAAATCAACCAACCGTAAAACAGACTAACAAAGTAGTACCACCTCTTGAAGGGCGATAAACATGAATTAACCAAATCAATCAATCCAAATCAAATAAATGACTCACCTCGATCTGGCCCTGTCGTGCGTACGAGGGGGTGGTTCTTGAGGATCTTGATGGCCACGATCTCATTGGTTCCCCTCTTCCAACACTTGGCCACCTGACCGAAGGTCCCCCTCCCCAGGAACTCCAGCACCTCATAACTACAGGAGACTGAACACAGAATCTCATGCTGCACCAGCTGGTAGTCTCCCTCTCCGCTGGAGCTGGAGCTCTTGGTAGTAGGTGCCGAGTGGGGGATGGACTGGCCCGTACCCCCTCCTCCTCCTCCTCCCCCCGTACGTGTGGAGAAGACGGGAGGAGGGGCAGAGAGCTCCTCCAAGATCTGAACACTCCCACAGCCGCTCCCGCTCCCTTTGAGGACATCGTCATTCTTCCTCTTCTGGCCCTGTCGTCGTATCCCGTTCCCCATGCTGGCCGTCTCAGAGTTTGTGTGTGAGGAGTGTGTGCACTGGTCGTTGAGGCGTCGACTGGAGCCCCGGGGGAGGTTGCCCGTGCTGTCTGCTGGCCTGACCACCACCTGGCCACGGGAGCCTGAGGCGGGAGGGAACACTAACGCAGAGGGGGCGAAGGAGGGCACCGCCATGCCCAGTGCAGGGGTGAAGGAGTAACCCCCTACTCCCTGCTGGGCCCCCACGGAACCGTATGGGCAGTCAGAGGACGCGTCCCAAACACAGTTCTCCACCTTCATCTTCTTGACACGGCAAAATGCGCTGGAGGAGACGGAGGGAGCAGAGAACACCTGGAGCTGGGACGACATACCTGAGGAGAGGAGGGGAGAGGGACGGACAGAGAAAAGAAAGAGATCCTATCAAAAAGGGACACACCTTGTACAGCTTTTACCACGTCATGCCTTGATGAAAGGTCTTAGCTGCATGTTACAGAATGCTCATTTAGCAAGAAATACATACAGTGAATATGTGATGTGTCCATTTCATCTGTCTGCTAAATTCTTCTCCTGTCAGCAAAGACTGACTCCTGAGCCTGTGTTCATGAAGCATCTCAGAACAGGAATACTGATCTAGGATGCGTTTTCTCTTTTAGATAAATATTACCATGGACACGAGAGATCTGGGCCAGTATACAAAAAAGCATTTCAGAGTAGGAGTGCTGATCTGGGATCTGTCATTACGATATAAAAATGGCAAAACTGATCCTAGATGCAGCCCTCTTACTCTGAAATGCTTTGTGGACACGGTCCCAGATCTCTCCTGTCCATTCATTACAATCTAAAAGAGAAAACTGATCCGAGATCAGCACTCCTACTCTGAGACACTTGGTGAATACAGGCCCAGGAGTTTATCCTACTTCTTACAATGTGTAATCTCAATGTCCTCATCTCCTCTCACCTAGGCTGCTAGCATCCATCTCATCTCCTCTCACCTAGGATGCATCTCATCTCCTCTCACCTAGGCTGCTAGCATGCATCTCATCTCCTCTCACCTAGGCTGCTAGCATGCATCTCATCTCCTCTCACCTAGGCTGCTAGCATGCATCTCATCTCCTCTCACCTAGGCTGCTAGCATGCATCTCATCTCCTCTCACCTAGGCTGCTAGCATGCATCTCATCTCCTCTCACCTAGGCTGCTAGCATGCATCTCATCTCCTCTCACCTAGGCTGCTAGGATGCATCTCATCTCCTCTCACCTAGGCTGCTAGGATGCATCTCATCTCCTCTCACCTAGGCTGCTAGGATGCATCTCATCTCCTCTCACCTAGGCTGCTAGCATGCATCTCATCTCCTCTCACCTAGGCTGCTAGGATGCATCTCATCTCTTCTCACCTAGGCTGCTAGCATCCATCTCCTCTCACCTAGGCTGCTAGGATGCATCTCATCTCCTCTCACCTAGGCTGCTAGCATCCATCTCATCTCCTCTCACCTAGGCTGCTAGGATGCATCTCATCTCCTCTCACCTAGGCTGCTAGCATGCATCTCATCTCCTCTCACCTAGGCTGCTAGCATGCATCTCATCTCCTCTCACCTAGGCTGCTAGCATGCATCTCATCTCCTCTCACCTAGGCTGCTAGGATGCATCTCATCTCCTCTCACCTAGGCTGCTAGCATCCATCTCATCTCCTCTCACCTAGGCTGCTAGCATGCATCTCATCTCCTCTCACCTAGGCTGCTAGGATGCATCTCATCTCCTCTCACCTAGGCTGCTAGCATCCATCTCATCTCCTCTCACCTAGGCTGCTAGCATCCATCTCATCTCCTCACACCTAGGCTGCTAGGATGCATCTCATCTCCTCTCACCTAGGCTGCTAGGATGCATCTAATCTCCTCTCACCTAGGCTGCTAGCATGCATCTAATCTCCTCTCACCTAGGCTGCTAGGATGCATCTCATCTCCTCTCACCTAGGCTGCTAGGATGCATCTCATATCCTCTCACCTAGGCTGCTAGGATGCATCTCATCTCCTCTCACCTAGGCTGCATCTCATCTCCTCTCACCTAGGCTGCTAGGATGCATCTCATCTCCTCTCACCTAGGCTGCTAGGATGCATCTCATCTCCTCTCACCTAGGCTGCTAGGATGCATCTCATCTCCTCTCACTTAGGCTGCTAGGATGCATCTCATCTCCTCTCACCTAGGCTGCTAGGATGCATCTCATCTCCTCTCACCTAGGCTGCTAGGATGCATCTCATCTCCTCTCACCTAGGCTGCTAGGATGCATCTCATCTCCTCTCACCTAGGCTGCTAGCATGCATCTCATCTCCTCTCACCTAGGCTGCTAGGATGCATCTCATCTCCTCTCACCTAGGCTGCTAGGATGCATCTCATCTCCTCTCACCTAGGCTGCTAGGATGCATCTCATCTCCTCTCACCTAGGCTGCTAGCATCCATCTCATCTCCTCTCACCTAGGCTGCATCTCATCTCCTCTCACCTAGGCTGCTAGCATGCATCTCATCTCCTCTCACCTAGGCTGCTAGCATGCATCTCATCTCCTCTCACCTAGGCTGCTAGCATGCATCTCATCTCCTCTCACCTAGGCTGCTAGCATGCATCTCATCTCCTCTCACCTAGGCTGCTAGCATGCATCTCATCTCCTCTCACCTAGGCTGCTAGCATGCATCTCATCTCCTCTCACCTAGGCTGCTAGGATGCATCTCATCTCCTCTCACCTAGGCTGCTAGCATCCATCTCATCTCCTCTCACCTAGGCTGCTAGCATCCATCTCATCTCCTCTCACCTAGGCTGCTAGCATGCATCTAATCTCCTCTCACCTAGGCTGCTAGGATGCATCTCATCTCCTCTCACCTAGGCTGCTAGCATCCATCGCATCTCCTCTCACCTAGGCTGCTAGGATGCATCTCATATCCTCTCACCTAGGCTGCTAGGATGCATCTCATCTCCTCTCACCTAGGCTGCATCTCATCTCCTCTCACCTAGGCTGCTAGGATGCATCTCATCTCCTCTCACCTAGGCTGCTAGCATGCATCTCATCTCCTCTCACCTAGGCTGCTAGGATGCATCTCATCTCCTCTCACCTAGGCTGCATCTCATATCCTCTCACCTAGGCTGCTAGCATCCATCTCCTCTCACCTAGGCTGCTAGGATTAGATTTGAACTGTGCCGAGAAGAAACACACGTCACAAATGATCAAACGTAGTGCACTAAATGGGCTGTAACAAAACCCTGCAAGGTAGTTAGCTAGCGCTCCTGGAGTACAAAACTGGACAGTTATCTCAATCTCTTCACTCAAAGACTCAATCATGGACACTCTTAATGACAGTTGTGGATGAGTTGCGTGATGTATTGTTGTCTCTACCTTCTTGCCCTTTGTGCTGCTACCATGCTCTTTTGCTACCATGTTGTTGTCATGTTGTGCTGCTACCATGCTGTGTTGTCATGTGTTGCTGCCTTGCTATGTTGTCGTCTTAGGTCTCTCTATGTAGTGTTGTGTTGTCTCTCTTGTCGTGATGTGTGTTTTGTCCTATATTTATATTTAATCCCAAGCCCCCGTCCCCCGCAAGAGGCCTTTTGCCTTTCGGAAAGGCCGTCACTGTAAATAAGAATTTGTTCTTAAAACTGACTTGCAAAATAAAAATACAGACCACAGCACTTATCTGACTGTCAAGTTGTTGACAAGAACGTTGTTCAAAAAACAGCTATCTATCTAGTGTGCTCAAGGCAACTGCACTTATCAACACATGTTATACTAGCCATTTATGTAAAAGAGTCCGTCTAAACTGTTTCCATCTAGGCTGCAATGTTTAGGCCAAGACAGTGGACTCTCCTGAGACAAAGGCCTATAGCTAGATAACTATCAAAAATGTTGTGACACTCTTTGGTGAACATCCACATTTCATCCCCAGGTGTAATATATTGCAGTGGTTCCACAAACGGTGGGTATAACAAAAAATATAAAACACAACATGTCTCATTAGCTGAAATACAAAATTCAATAAAACGTTCCATATGCACAAAAAAAAGCTTATTTCGCACAAATTTTGGCCACAAATGTGTTTATATTCCTGTTAGTGTGCATTTCTCCTTTGCTAAAATAATCCATCCACCTGACAGGTGTGGCATATCAAGAAGATGATTTAACAGCATGAGCAATACACAGGTGCACCTCGTCCTGGGGACAATAAAAAGCCACTTTAAAAATGTGCAGTTTGGTCACAACAATGCCACAGATGTCTCAAGTTGAGGGATCGCACAATTGGCATGCTAAGTGCAGGAATGTCCACTAGAGCCGTTACCAGATAATTGAACCTAATAGATATTATGTAAAAAGGTATTGTACATTTTACAATAGCCTATATCTTTCATAATTTACAATCAACAAAATCAAAAAGATAGACAATCAGGGCCTTATTGATTTTGATATGTTTGAGCATAAGAACACAGCATTGGCTATGTCAAAATGCGTAAATTGTATGAAATTAGCTTAAAAACGGTCACGTTTTTCTTTCAGTTCCATGGCAGGATGTCAGGATTTACATGAGATTAACTTCTACAGTTTCAATCTGCTGCCAAGATAATATTTTTGTTGTATCGCTTGGTCTGCTTGTTTTTGCACCACTCGATCCTTACGGTGTGTCGCAACTCAAAAAGACACCTCAAATGGTGGGTCACGAAGCAAAACAGTTTGGGAACCCTCTGATCTATTCAATAGGATGTTTAAATTGTATTTGTTACCCATTTCTCAAACAATTACATCCGACTAAATGCAGAAAAGTAAAAACAGAGCTAGCCGAGATGGTCATTACTGAAGACATAGACAGCTTACAGTAGCTAGCGGGCTAACGTAAGCTACTTATCCTATTGCAAACGCCTAGCTAGCTACTTAACGTAGTTAGAAACGTCCAATATCCCCACTCGGATGTAAACCCTACGGAAAACATCGCGTTTGAGACATAAACCATCTACATACCTGATTTGATTTCACAGTGTAACGTCGATGATTTAATACAGTCATCAATTGAAAATCCCACCCAGGTTATCAGATGATCGGATTTAGCCAGTTGACGTTAGCCTCTTCGCCGATTAGCTAGTAACGCCAGGCCTTCATTTCATTGTTTTCCGACGACAGAGAAGTAAGATAAGCAAGACACGCAACTCACGAAGGGTTTCGGTCGGAAACAGTCGACTCGGCTGTAATAAAATGAAATCCAAAAAGTAGTTCGATAATAAAAACGTATTTGTGTAAATGGGAAACACTTGGTTTTAAACAGCTTAAAAACCCGATCATAAGAGCACCTAGCAACAGACCGCTGTGAAGCGAGCAAGAAATACAAATGTACGTCCGGTTCACGGATTCTTCTTCTTCGGTGGGGTTTATCGGCGGTTGGCATCCAACGCTATGGTGCATTACCACCACCTACTGTACTGGAGTGTGGGCCAGACACAGGGACAAACTAAACTAAATCCTACCTGCCAGCCCCGTTGCTCGCAAAAAAGATCAAATATTTGAGACTATATCTAATGACGTTCTACTCAATATACTCTTTAATCTAATTTCCTGTATCCCCTTCTCCCTCTTACTAGATCTCAGCCTCTCTCTTTCCCTCTGATACTGCCCACACTGTGGCAATACATGCTCCACAGTCTCTGTTTCCTGGCAATAATCACACTTTCCTGTTGGATGCTTTCCTATCACAGTTAAGGTCTTACTCAACTGGCTGTGTCCCACCGTTAATCTTGTAAAAATAGCCTTGTCTCTCCTGTCCCTTCCTGACGTCCTCCCTTCCCAGACTTTCCTCTGTACTTGAAATAAATGCTGCCCTTAGTTTCACTATTCCACTGCTTCTGCCATCTCTGCACCATCACTGTCCATATCAGGCTTTTAACCTGCTTCTGCCATCTCTGCACCATCACTGTCCATATCAGGCTTTTAACCTGCTTCTGCCATCTCTGCACCATCACTGTCCATATCAGGCTTTTAACCTGCTTCTGCCATCTCTGCACCATCACTGTCCATATCAGGCTTTTAACCTGCTTCTGCCATCTCTGCACCATCACTGTCCATATCAGGCTTTTAACCTGCTTCTGCCATCTCTGCACCATCACTGTCCATATCAGGCTTTTAACCTGCTTCTGCCATCTCTGCATCATCACTGTCCATATCAGGCTTTTAACCTGCTTCTGCCATCTCTGCACCATCACTGTCCATATCAGGCTTTTAGCCTCTGCCTTGCTCATTGAAACTACAACATCAACATCCCCACTTCTAAGTGCTTGTTTAGCTAGTACATTAACTGCCTCGTTCCCCTCCACCCCCACATGGGCCGGGACCCAAGTCAATCTTATCTGTTTACTCCTGCCATGGGTTTGCAGTACCTCATAAAGCAAGTCTTGTCTGCTACGTGATATAAAGGACTGGCGACTCATCAACACTGCACATGAATCAGAACAAATAACTACTCTGTCTGGCTTGGCCTCCTCCACCCACTGCAAGGCCAACAGTATGGCCATCAGCTCCTCCGTATATACAGCCAGATTATCTGTAATACGTTTCCTGACTTTCACCCGATATTCAAATGCTGACCCAGTACATCCTGTCCTTGGATCTTTTGAACCATCTGTGTATATGGCCACAAAATCCTGATCCACAGCATCCAGACGTCTCTTAAACAAATCAGATGGTTCAACACTCTCCCTGTCTTTCCCTAGTCTCTCCATCAATTCTAGATCAACTACTGGAGGTGGTAGTAGCCATGGGGGATTTACAGGGATAGCTACCATTGGACTAAACTCCCTTCCATACAGTGCCATCTCCTTCGCCTGGGTATTACCCACCCACCCAAAGCTCGTGTTCTGTCTTCGCTCATGTTCCCAGCATGCCTGTAACATTTTCTCTACAGAAAACCTGAATCCCCACGTTAATGCCCACCGCTCTACCACGTCAATTTCTTCCTGTACCTTCCTGACTATATATGGCACATTTCTTCCTCTCTTCCATAAGCTTCCATCATCTGCACATAATGACAACGACCTCCCAATATCCGGCTGTACCTGAGAGTAAACATCATTAATAACGATTGAGAACAACAGAGGACTAATCACGCTGCCATGTGGTATACCATTATCCACCAGGTAGCTGCTTGATAGTGACTTCCCCACCCTCACCTGGATAGACTTTCCAAACAGGAAATCCTTTATCCAATTGTACGTTCTTCCTCCTACCCCCATAATATCAAGCTTGATTAACAACCCCTCCTGCCACACCAAATGATACGCCTTCTCAACATAAAAAAGACAGCTACAACAGCCTCCTTGTTCACCTGAGCCTTCCTGACCTCTGCCTCTAAGCAGAGCACTGGGTCCATAGTTCCCCTTCCCTTCCTGAACCCACTCTGATGTGGCGATACTAGCCCCCTGCTCTCCAGGAAGTAAGTTAGCCTCTCCATAATCATTAGTTCCATAATCTTACATACATGAGATGTTAAAGCTATTGGCCGATAGCTTGTTGGCCTCGTTGGGTCCTTCCCTGGCTTCCGGATTGGTACCAGTACTGTCTCCTTCGAGCTGTCTGGTAGTTGATTGGTCCCACTACTGTCCTCCCTCCTATCCAACAATCCAGGATGCTCCTCTCTCGTTCTCTCTCTCCCCCTCGTCTGACAAATTTGCACTTCAACAAACGCTTTGGCCATCGTCTCTGCCTTGTCCTCATCTGTTACTGCCACATCCTTCCCACTCCATCTGACCCCACTCATCCTCTTAATCATCCCCCACACTTCTCCCACAGGTGTCGCCCCCTTCCAATGGTGTCACAGAACCGACGCCAACATGACCTCTTTGCCTGAGGGATAGTTCTCCTCACCAGGGCCTGCTTATACTGAATCAGATGTTGGAAGTTATTCGTCCTTATCAGTACTCTAAATGACTTTCTTCCTACTCCTCACCGCTGCCCCACACTCCTCCGTCCACCATGGGACTCGTTTTCTTCCACCTCGTCCCTGAACTCTTCGGTATCGCCTCAGTAGCTGCTCCCACTAACGTTGTTCTCACCCAGTTATTCATACTATCCACAACCCCTCTCATATCCACCCGAGCCATCACCTGCTCACTCAGCTCCTGAAACTGATCCCACTTTGCCCTTCCAAACACCCACCTGCCTACTCCATCCACTTCCGGGTCACGGATTTCTTTAAGATAGAGGAAACCCGACATCATATATATATATATAAATAAATAAAATAACCATCCCACTCCTCAGTCACAGTTCACATCACACCCGCAGCACTCACAATGATGCCTATTTTCTCAGATTTCCACTCTGTTTGCGCTGTGTAGTTAATAACCAAGTCCACCTTTCTGTCAGGATCCCTGTGTTGACAAGGAACAGTATCTGGTGTCTCTACTCATACTACCATTTGTTCTTCAACTTCATTCCTTAATTCCAGTCTTCTCACCTGCGCCGTAGGAGTCACGTTGGACAGCCCTTACGCTTACCAACTCCATCTCCTTCACCCTGACAGGACACTTCAGACATGTGGGTGCACGTTCACCACCACATTGCAGCATTTAGGCTCAGCTGGGCTACATACATATGACCAAATCATTAGCATTTAACACACTGCATGGGTTTGGCGCACAAAAGGCTCTCACAGGGTTTCTCAGAAAACCCTAATACAAGTGAAAAGGGAGTGATTCTAAATTTTAAAAAACTATAGAATGGATGGAGTGGGCTTCCTCACTCCATCCACCACGCGGGTCAGTCGGTGTGCACCAACCGCTTGATCCAATTCATCACATACGCACCTGCTTGTAGAACATCTCATTCCAAAATCATGGACATTAATATGGAGTTGGTCCCCCCCTTTGCTGCTATAACAGCTTCCACTCTTCTGGGAAGGCTTTCCACTAGATGTTGGAACATTGCTGCGGGGGACTTGCTTCCATTCAGCCACAAGAGCATTAGTGAGGTCGGGCACTGATGTTGGGCGATTAGGCCTGGCTCGCAGTCGGCATTCCAATTCATCCCAATGGTGTACGACGGGTTTGAGGTCAGGATTCTGTGCAGTGCAGCCAAGTTCTTCCACGCCGACTCCGTCGGAGCGCCAGATGGTGAAGCGCGATTCAACACTCAAGAGAACGCGCGTTACCACTGATACAGAGTCCATTGGCGGCGAGCATTACACCGCTCCAGCCGACGCGCGGCTGCTCGGCAATGGAAACCCATTTTATGAAGCTCCCAACCAACAGTTCTTGTGCTGACGTTGCTTCCAGAGGCAGTTTGGAACTCGGTAGTGAGTGTTGCAACCGAGGACAGACTATTTTTACGCGCTACGTGCTTCAGCACTCGGTGGTCCCGTTCTGTGAGCTTGTGTGGCCTACCACTGCGCGGCTGAGCCGTTGTTGCTCCTAAACGTTTCCACTTCACAATTACAGTTGACCGGGGCAGCTCTAGCAGGGCATACATTTGATTGACTGACTTGTTGGAAAGGTGGCATCCTATGACGGTGCCACGTTGAAAATCACTGAGCTCTTCAGGACAGGCCATTCTAATGCCAATGTTAGTCTATGGAGATGGCATTGCTGTGTGCTGGATTTTATACACCTGTAAGCAACGGGTGTGGCTGAAATAGCCGAATACACTATTTTGAAGGGGTGTCCACATACTTTTGGGGTGTATTTATTTCGCTTTACTTCTGCCGCCACCCCAGAGACACCCTTGATAGGCGCCCTGCTTCGAAGAGCCACACACGACACATTCCAATCCGATGTCCTCGAGGCGCAGAGCACGCTCCTTCTGTTCTATAGATACGAGAATTGGGCTTATTTCGTTTTTTTTGTATAACTCTCATTGATGCCACCTCATCTAACGCATTCCACAGCTTGTATAGAGACTTCAATCACATCTCCCAGGTAACAACATCAATCCAAAAACCAGTACAAAAAAATTATCAGAACTAGGTTTGGATTGACAAGATTCCACAGCCACTTTATTTACCTATATTTTTTTTCTGCATTCTCCACTGTAATAATCAAATTCCTCTCGTCCGCTTTTTCGCCATTTTCTCACTCCAACTAAAAGATTTTCAGAACGAATCCATTGTGCCTCATTGTCCTTAAGAAACTCTGAAACTTAAGCATCAAGGATGATCCATCAATCGAGATACAAAAAAACAGATCTCTGATTTTAAAACCTCTTCTATTTTTAGTCATAGATAGTAGTTTAGCTAGCTACAGTGCATTCCGAAAGTATTCAGACCCCTTCCATTTTTCCACAATTTGTTACATTCCAGCCTTATTATAAAATTGATTAAATAAAAACAAATAAATCTACACACAATACCCCATAATGACAAAGTGAAAACAAACGTATTAAAATTTAAAAAACAGTAATACCTTATTTACATAAGTATTCAGACCCTTTGCTATGAGACCTGAAATTGAGCTCATGTGTATCCTGTTTCCATTGATCATCCTTGAGATGTTTCTACAACTTGATTGGAGTACACCTGTGGTAAATTCAATTGATTCAACATTATTTGAAAAAGCACACACCTCTCTATACAAGGTTCCACAGTTGACAGTGCATGTCAGCACAAAAGCCAAGCCATGAGGTCGAAGGAATTGTCCATAGAGCACCGAGACAAGATTGTGTTGAGGCACAGATCTGGGGAAGGGTACCAGAAAATGTCTGCAGCATTGAAGGTCCCCAAGAACACAGTGGCCTCCATCATTCTTTTTTAATTCACCTTTATTTAACCAGGTAGTTCTATATGATGTCATAATACACCTTTATTTAACCAGGTAGTTCTATATGATGTCATAATACACCTTTATTTAACCAGGTAGTTCTATATGATGTCATAATACACCTTTATTTAACCAGGTAGTTCTATATGATGTCATAATACACCTTTATTTAACCAGGTAGTTCTATATGATGTCATAATACACCTTTATTTAACCAGGTAGTTCTATATGATGTCATAATACACCTTTATTTAACCAGGTAGTTCTATATGATGTCATAATACAGGGTGGCAAGTTAAGAACAAGTTCTCATTTACAACTGCGACCTGGCCAAGATAAAGCAAAGCAGTTCGACACATACAACAACACAGAGTTACACATTGGAGTAAAACAAACATACAGTCAATAATACAGTAGAAAAAAAACAAATCTATATACAAAGAGTGCAAATGAGGTAGGATAAGGAACGTAAGGCAATAAATAGGCCACGGTGGCGAAGTAATTACAATATAGCATTTAAACACTGGAATGGTAAATGTGCAGTAGATAAATGTGCAAAGTAAAAATACTGGGGTGCAAAGGAACAAGATAAATAAATAAATACAGTAGGTGATGAGGTAGTTGGATGGGCTACTTACAGATGGGCTATATACAGGTGCAGTGATCTGTGAGCTGCTCTGACAGCTGGTGCTTAAAGCTGGTGAGGGAGATAAGTGTCCCCAGTTTCAGAGATTTTTGTAGTTCGTTCCAGTCATAGGCAGCATAGAACTGAAAGGAAAGTCGGCCAAAGGAGGAATTGGCTTTGGGGGTGACCTGTGAGATATATCTGCTGGAGCGCGTGCTACGGGTGGGTGCTGCTATGGTGACCAGCGAGCTGAGATAAGGCGGGGATTCAATTCTTAAATGGAAGAAGTTTGAACCACTACGGAGGAGTTTTGGTTCCTGCCCTGCCTTCTCCCTCTGAGCATTACTGCTGCATTCAAAAGAACTGGGAACTCGGAAATCTCAGACTTCCAACTTCAGTGCGTTCAAGACAACTGGGAACTCGAAAAGAAACGAGCTCCAACTGGGATTTTTTTTTTTTAATGGTCATCCAACTCGGAATTCCAACTCAGGAACTCAAGGCCCCTTTCTAGAGCTCCGACTTTCCGACCTAAAGATAACTGAGGTCATGATTTGACCTCATATTTTTCAGAGTTCCCAGTTGTCTTGAAAGCACCATATAACTCATAGTAGGCTACCCTTTACCAGCTCATATCTGTGTGAAGATGGATTCAGTGCTCTCGTCTGCATTAAAAGCAAATATCGATCCAGGTTGGATTTGACAGCAGAGAAGAGATGCGCACTATCGACCACGCCCCCAGAGAGAAGTTCCATTGAGAAGTTCCGACGCAACATGTATCAAAACCACCCATCTCATTAGAGATGGTGAGATAAGACACATTGTGTCAAACTCATTTGCAATTGACACAGCCCGACATTAAAAGTACGTGATGGTGAGTTGAAAAGAGAATCAGAAATACTGTTAGAATGTATTACAATTGCCTGCCATAGCCCTAAATAAATAAAAAAGTAAAATTTGCCATTTAATTACCAAATGGTTGGGGTCACGAGAATTTTCAGATATCAAAATGGGGTCGTGGGGCAAAATAAATTGGGAACCCCTGAGTTGGATGGACATGGCCCTATGGGAACCCCTGAGTTGGATGGACATGGCCCTATGGGAACCCCTGAGTTGGATGGACATGGCCCTATGGGAACCCCTGAGTTGGATGGACATGGCCCTATGGGAACCCCTGAGTTGGATGGACATGGCCCTATGGGAACCCCTGAGTTGGATGGACATGGCCCTATGGGAACCCCTGAGTTGGATGGACATGGCCCTATGGGAACCCCTGAGTTGGATGGACATGGCCCTATGGGAACCCCTGAGTTGGATGGACATGGCCCTATGGGAACCCCTGAGTTGGATGGACATGGCCCTATGGGAACCCCTGAGTTGGATGGACATGGCCCTATGGGAACCCCTGAGTTGGATGGACATGGCCCTATGGGAACCCCTGAGTTGGATGGACATGGCCTATGGGAACCCCTGAGTTGGATGGACATGGCCCTATGGGAACCCCTGAGTTGGATGGACATGGCCTATGGGAACCCCTGAGTTGGATGGACATGGCCCTATGGGAACCCCTGAGTTGGATGGACATGGCCCTATGGGAACCCCTGAGTTGGATGGACATGGCCCTATGGGAACCCCTGAGTTGGATGGACATGGCCCTATGGGAACCCCTGAGTTGGATGGACATGGCCCTATGGGAACCCCTGAGTTGGATGGACATGGCCCTATGGGAACCCCTGAGTTGGATGGACATGGCCCTATGGGAACCCCTGAGTTGGATGGACATGGCCCTATGGGAACCCCTGAGTTGGATGGACATGGCCCTATGGGAACCCCTGAGTTGGATGGACATGGCCCTATGGGAACCCCTGAGTTGGATGGACATGGCCCTATGGGAACCCCTGAGTTGGATGGACATGGCCCTATGGGAACCCCTGAGTTGGATGGACATGGCCCTATGGGAACCCCTGAGTTGGATGGACATGGCCCTATGGGAACCCCTGAGTTGGATGGACATGGCCCTATGGGAACCCTTGTAATACTGTCTGCCTGTGTGTTTAAGCCACTGTGGAGGTGGTAAAAATAACTTGTTTTCTTATTTCATAAGGGGGGCGGTCTCTCACCTCCTCCACCCTCAGGTGACGCAGGTAAGTTCCATGGAAGTACAATTATACCTTAAGCCCTCTTCTACAGAAATGTCATGACTTGTGGAGAATTCACGCCATGTTTGTGTTTCTTCCAGGAAATGCTTTGGTGGAATCCTCTTTGTCAGGACCTTGCAGAGACATTTAGGGGGCAGGTGTTCATGACTAAAAACGGCACATATGTCCAGTTTCTAGTAACCAATATCTAAAATAGATCAATCTTATTTGTAGGGGCATTTTCACCAGAGGAGGGTAGCACTTCTAGACCCCTATCTGTGCAGGTGCATTGTCATAGTAGTGGTTTTAACCAGAGTCGATGTCCGTGTCCCCTTGGAAATCTAATTGGCATAATGATAAAATCCCCATAAAAATCTGTCTGTTTAAACTAGAGATTCTAATTTTGGAAACAGTGAGAGGAAACGCCAATCAGATGCTTCACTTTTATTCATCCGATGAAATATCTTGCTCATTGTTCCGTCTGTGCTCCAACCGTGTGTCGTCATCACCTTTATGATTCCCCCTTTCGCTTTCTCTTCTCAATAATCAGCTGTTTCTCGTGCATCTCCGGTCCAGGGTCACGGATTTTTATGATCCTTCAGAATAAAAGTCCAGTCCCGTACACTTTGTAAATTAATAATTAAAGCAAAAAGAATGAAAATGTGCACAATTATCGCAGCAGGCTCCTGACTGCTTTTTACCGAACAAACCACGTCCTTTATAAACCATAAACTCTGAATTGTCTATACCGTAATTACAGTAAGAGCTGTCGCACCACGGATACAAGCTTCCTAACCACAGTGTCGTAACAATGACATGGCAGCGAATGTAATGTAATTATATGATATTGTTACACATTACACCACGCCATTTTAAAATCTTGTCCGTGTTCTGTTATAATCTGCACCCGGCACAGCCAGAAGAGGACTGGCCACCCCTCACAGCCTGGTTCCTCTCTAGGTTTCTTCCTAGGTTCTGGCCTTTCTAGGGAGTTTTTCCCCCTAGCCACCGTGCTTCTACACCTGCATTGCTTGCTGTTTGGGGTTTTAGGCTGGGTTTCTGTACAGCACTCTGTGACATCAGCTGATGTAAGGGGGGCTTTATAAATAAATTTGATTTGATCCTTACGGCTCTAATAACATTTGATTATTTTGCTGGTTACTACAATAATAGTTCCTCAATAGTTCCTTGATTTCAAAACTGGAAGACAGTTATTTTAAAGCAGATTAATTTATTTTACAATGACAGCAATAAATATCACTTGAGTACAAAAATATGAATTTCAAACAGAAAAAGGACAATAATATTACAAGGCTCATTTGAAAAAGAACTAGGTCTCAAAATGACATCATGTTCAAATAAATGGTACATATTTGTTTTTATTTAAAAAAAAAAACTAAACTAAGGATAAACAAATCCCACTTTGTTTTATTGAAATAAATACATTATATAGATTCTTCACAGTATATTGTATAACATTTTAAAATAAATACTAAAAAAAGAAAGACCTTAGGAACACAACTGCTGCTTCCTATCCTAGACCATGGTGACATCACCTATCAAAACACAACCAAGACCTTAATTTCTTCCCTTCTAAAAGTCCTCTCTGACCATTGTTCCTCATTCTCCTCCAGAAACTCTGTAGCTTGATCCTCACACCAGAATGACCCAACGAAGAGCTAGAAGAGAGGAACAGAGCAGAAAGAGGGAGAGAATTACAATCTAGTAATGTTGAACAGACTCTTGAATTACCTCCTATCCTGAGCATCAACCCAATAACAAAACTGATACGATCATCATCAGTGAAACCTAAAGTAATACTATCACAGTAACACACAAATCAAGATTCAGAGAGAGAGAGAGAGAGAGAGAGAAGATTGAGTTAGACAGAGAGAGAGAGAGACTGGAGGAAGATCAGACAACAACAGCCATCCATTAACAGAGACCAGAGGAAGGTTTCTAGAGGTTTCTAAAACCATCTACATAGCAGCTATTCATCCATCTTAGCCTGGAGTACTCACCATTTGTACTGTGTGGAGGTCTGTGTCTGTCTGTTATCTCCTATCCATGCCTCCATCTCCTCCTCTTCCTCCTGTCTGTCTGCTATCTGGTCCCAGATCTCAGTGTTGACAAACAGAGACCCAGCAAGGGGAAGGCTGGCCCGGCTACAGGTGATCCAGCGGCACAGGGGGCAGCACACGGTCAGTAGGCCACTCTGGAGCCTGGAGATCGCCTCCAAGCACGGCCCGCAGAAGGTGTGCTCGCAGTGGAGCACCCGAGGGATTTTCTCCCTGCGAGAGTAGGGTTCGAGGCAGACGCAGCAATTCATGTCTTCACTCATCAGACCCATGGCTGGTTGGCTGTGGTGTGGAGGGATGGATGGACAGCTGGAGCACAGAGGAACTCTGGATGGAGAGCAGTGTCTGGGCAGGAAGACGTGGGGTTTAAATGCTGGTCTAAGGTCAGTTTTCTCCTTTGTGGATTATTAAGGTCCTGGTTTGGATTTGATGAGGGTGAGCTGGTCCTAGATCTGTCCTATGGAGCATGGATCAGGAAGCTGCAATAGACATCACGATGTTTAAATTACTTCATCACTGACACTATATAAACATATATAATGATATCTCTCAAATCAACAGGCTGGCTGGTTTTTCTGAGAAGACATGAAGAATTTGTTTGTTAAAATTAAAATATTTATATTTTTTAAACTAACATCCATAGTTATCACTCTTTTACAATATGTTATCCTTTCATCATCATCAATGAGAGGAAAGATTATACTTACTTGGGAGGTTTTCAGCCCAGTAGCCAACTATTCGATGCCTGAACTTTATCTGTGAATGTGTGTGAGAGAGAATAACAGTCTTGTAATACTGTCTGCCTGTGTGTGCTCTCCTTTTAAGCCACTGGGGAGGTGAAAAAAAGACTCTCTCACCTCCTCCACTCTCAGGTGACGCAGGTAAGTTCCATGGAAGTACAATTATACCTCAGGCCCTCTTCTACAGAAATGTCATGACTTGTGGAGAATTCACAGTAATGCTTTGGTGGAATCCTCTTTGTCAGGACCTTGCAGAGACATTTAGGGGGCAGGTGTTCATGACTAAAAACGGCACATATGTCCAGTTTTTAGTAACCAATATCTAAAATAGATCAATCTTATTTGTAGGGTCATTTTCACTGGAGGAGGGTAGCACTTCTAGACCCCTAATCTGAGCAGGTGCCTTGTCATTGTAATTTCCCATAAAAAGCTGTCTGTTTAAGCTAGAGAGAGCTGCTGTTGTTTTGTTGCATCTGTAGCATCTGAAGGGTTTGGTTTACAAATTATTACAGGGACAAAATTCCACAGGCCACAATGAAAAGCCTGATCAACTCTGAGTAAAGGAGATGTGTTGTGCTGCCTGAGGCAAATGGTGGTCACATCAGATACTGATACTGGTTTTCTCAGCCACGCCCCTACCTGTAGGGCCTAATGAATTTATAAGAACTGTAACTCAGTAAAATCTTTGACATTTTTTTGTTAAGAAAAATTTTGAGAGTGAAAAACAAAACAAAATCTAAAACCTGGAAAAATAAAACTGAAAAAAAAAAAAAACATAATTTGGGAAAAAAATAATAGAGTTGTTAATTAACTCATATTTTACCAGGTATATTGCCAGACACAGAGTACACTACTTTCTCTAGTACACTAAGAACCAGGGGAAGAGTTGACAACATAGTACACTACTTCCTCTAGTACACTAAGGACCAGGGGAAGAGTTGACAGAAACATAGTACACTACTTTCTCTAGTACACTAAGGGCCAGGGGAAGTTGACAGAAACATAGTACACTACTTTCTCTAGTACACTAAGGACCAGGGGAAGAGTTGACAGAAACATAGTACACTGCTTTCTCCTGTACACTAAGGACCAGGGGAAGAGTTGACAACATAGTACACTACTTCCTCTAGTACACTAAGGACACAGGGAAGAGTTGACAACATAGTACACTACTTTCTATTGTACACTGAGGACCAGGAGAAGAGTTGACAACATAGTACACTACTTTCTATTGTACACTAAGGACCAGGGGAAGAGTTGACAGAAACATAGTGCACTACTTTCTATTGTACACTAAGGGCCAGGGGAAGTTGACAGAAACATAGTACACTACTTTCTCTAGTACACTAAGGACCAGGGGAAGAGTTGACTGAAACATAGTACACTACTTTATCTAGTACACTAAGGACCAGGGGAAGAGTTGACAACATAGTACACTACTTTTTATTGTACACTAAGGACCAGGGGAAGGGTTGCAGAGGAGAGGAGAAGAATGTTCCTATTTGAAAGCTGGAAAAAAGCTTGCGACATGTTTGTGTTTCATGTTTCATTGTTTTAAAGTAGCTTTCATGCTTTTTATACCAGGGGACAGTACATGGCCCTGTCCATCGTCCCTTTGATGCGGTGAAGTTGTCCAGTCCCCTTAGCAGAAAAAAACCCCCAAAGCATAATGTTTCCACCTCCATGTTTGACGGTGGAGATGGTTTTCTTGGGGTTATAGGCAGCATTCCTCCTCCCCCAAACACGGCGAGTTGAGTTGATGCCAAAGAGCTCCATTTTGTTCTCATCTGACCACAACACTTTCACCCAGTTGTCCTGTTCATTGGCAAACTTCAGACGGGCATGTATATGTGCTTTCTTGAGCAGGGGGACCTTGCGGGCGCTGCAGGATTTCAGTCCTTCACGGCATGGGGTGTTACCAATTGTTTTCTTGGTGACTATGGTCCCAGCTGCCTTGTAGTTCTGGGATGATTCCTCACTGTTCTCATGATCATTGCAACTCCACGAGGTGAGATCTTGCATGGAGCCCCAGGCCGAGGGAGATTGACAGTTCTTTTGTGTTTCTTCCATTTGCGAATAATCGTACCAACTGTTGTCACCTTCTCACCAAGCTGCTTGTCGATGGTCTTGTAGCCCATTCCAGCCTTGTGTAGGTCTACAATATTGTCCCTGACATCCTTGGAGAGCTCTTTGGTCTTGGCCATGGTGGAGAGTTTGGAATCTGATTGATTGATTGCTTCTGTGGACAGGTGTCTTTTATACAGGTAACAAACTGAGATTAGGAGCACTCCCTTTAAGAGTGTGCTTCTAATCTCAACTCATTACCTGTATAAAAGACACCTGTGAGCCAGAAATCTTTCTGATTGAGAGGGGGTCAAATACTTATTTCCCTCATTAAAATGAAAATCAATTTATAACATTTTTCACATGCGTTTTTCTGGATTTTTTTGTTGTTATTCTGTCTCTCACTGTTCAAATAAACCTACCATTAAAATTATAGACTGATCATTTCTTTGTCAGTGGGCAAACGTACAAAATCAGCAGGGATCAAATACTTTTTCCCCTCACTGTAGGCCCCTTAGTTCCAGTGAATGGAAATCTTAACGCTACAGCATACAATGACATTCTAGATGATTCTGTGCTTCCAACTTGGTGGCAACGATTTGGGGAAGGCCCTTTCCTGTTTCAGTGTGACAATGCGCCCGTGCACAAAGTGAGGTCCATACAGAAATGGTTTGTCGGGACCGGTATGGAAGAACTTTACTTGCCAGCACAGAACCCTGACCTCAACCCGATCGAAAAGCTTTGGGATGAATTGGTACGCCGACTACGAGCCAGGCCTAATCGCCCAACATCAGTGCTCGACCTCACTAATGGTCTTGTGGCTGAATGGAAGCAAGTCCCCACAGCAATGTTCCAACATCTAGTGGAAAGCCTTCCCAGAAGTGTGGAGGCTGTTATAGCAGCAAAGGGGATGACCAACTCCATATTAATGCCCATGATGTTGGAATAAGATGTTCGACGAGCACGTGTCCACATACTTCTGGTCATGTAGTGTATCATGCAACCTTTATAGACTTTCTCACAACTATTAAGAACAAACCTTTTCCATGCAAATGCATGATTATGTTATTTTATTTTCTATTTATTTCACCTTTCTTTAACCAGGTAGGCCAGTTGAGAACAAGTTTTCATTTACAACTGCGACCTGGCCAAGATAAAGCAAAGCAGTGCGACACATACAACAACACAGAGTTACACATAAACAAACGTACAGTCAATAGCACAATAGAAAAATCTGTATACAGTGTGTGCAAAAGAAGGAGGTAAGGCAATAAATAGGCCATGTTGGCGAAGGAATTACAATATAGCAAATTAACACTGGAGTGATAGATGTGCAGATGAGGATGTGCCAGTAGAAATACTGGTGTGCAAAAGAGCAGAAAAACAAAAACAAATATGGGGATGAGGTAGTTGATTGGATGGTCTATTTACAGATGGGCTGTGTACAGCTGCAGCGACCGGTAAGCTGCTCTGACAGCTGATGCTTGAAGTTAAATATGATTAAATATTAAAGATATCCCGGACAGAGTCGGGCGGCTCCATTTAGAATAAAAAAAGTCAACCAACAGTTTCCTCATATGACATTAAAGGACTGATATATCATCAAACAACTATGAATTATTCATCCCAAATAATTATATTTTGTTTCTGTACACTCACATCCCATCTGATGTGATGTGGGGACTCTGTGGAGGCATTTAATATCTATGTACAGTTGAATATCATTGGCAGTTAATATCTATGTACAGTGAATATCATTGGCAGTTAATATCTATGTACAGTTGAATATCATTGGCAGTTAATATCTATGTACAGTTGAATATCATTGGCAGTTAATATCTATGTACAGTGAATATCATTGGCATTTAATATCTATGTACAGTTGAATATCATTGGCATTTAATATCTATGTACAGTTGAATATCATTGGCAGTTAATATCTATGTACAGTGAATATCATTGGCAGTTAATATCTATGTACAGTTGAATATCATTGGCAGTTAATATCTATGTACAGTGAATATCATTGGCAGTTAATATCTATGTACAGTTGAATATCATTGGCAGTTAATATCTCTGTACAGTGAATATCTAGGCAGTTAATATCTATGTACAGTGAATATCATTGGCAGTTAATATCTAGGTACAGTGAATATCATTGGCAGTTAATATCTAGGTACAGTGAATATCATTGGCAGTTAATATCTCTGTACAGTGAATATCTAGGCAGTTAGTATCTATGTACAGTGAATATCTAGGCAGTTAATATCTAGGTACAGTGAATATATAGGCAGTTAGTATCTATGTACAGTTAGTATCTATGTACAGAGAATATCTAGGCAGTTAATATCTATGTACAGTGAATATCTAGGAAGTTAATATCTATGTACAGTGAATATCTAGGCAGTTAATATCTATGTACAGTGAATATCTAGGCAGTTAATATCTATGTACAGAGAATATCTACGCAGTTAATATCCATGTACAGTTGAAGTCGGAAGTTTACATACACTTAGGCTGGAGTCATTAAAACTAATTTTTCAACCACTCCAAATGTCTTGTTAACAAACTATAGTATTGGCAATTCGGTTAGGACATCTACTTTGTGCATGACACAAGTAATTTTTCCAACAATTGTTTATAGACAGATTATTTCACTGTATCACAATTCCAGTGGGTCAGAAGTTTACATCCACTTAATTGACGGTGCCTTTAAACAGCTTGGAAAATTCCAGAAAATTATGACATGGCTTTAGAAGCTTATGATAGGTTAATTTACATTATTTGAGTCAATTGCAGGTGTACCGGTGGATGTATTTCAAGGCCTACATTCAAACTCAGTGCCTCTTTGCTTGACATCATGGGAAAATCTAAATAAATCAGCCAAGATCTCTTGTAGACCTACACAAGTCTGGTTCATCCTTGGGAGCAATTTCCAAACGCCTGAAGGTACCACGTTCATCTGTACAAACAATAGTTTGCAAGTATAAACATCATGGGACCATGCAGCAGTCATACCGCTCAGGAAGGAGACGTGTTCGGTCTCCTAGAGATGAACGTACTTTGGTGCGATAAGTAAAAATCAATCCCAGAACAACAGCAAGGGACCTTATGAAGATGCTGGAGGAAACAGGTACAAAAGTATCTATATCCACAGTAAAATGAGTCCTATATCGACATAACCTGAAAGGCCGCTCAGCAAGGAAGAAGCCACTGCTCCAAAACCGCCATAAAAAGCCAGACTACAGTTTGCAACTGCACATGGGGACAAAGATCGTACTTTTTTGGAGAAATGTCCTCTGGTCTGATGAAACAAAAATAGAACTGTTTGGCCATAATGACCATCGTTATGTTTGGAGGTAAAAGGGGGAGGCTTGTAAGCTGAAGAACACCATCCCAACCGTGAAGCACGGGGGTGGCAGCATCATGTTGTGGGGGTGCTTTGCTGCATGAGGGACTGGTGCACTTCACAAAATAGATGGCATCATGAGAAAGGGAAAACTATGTGGATATATTGAAGCAACATTTCAAGAAATCAGTCAGGAAGTAGTTAATATCCATGTAATCCATGTAGATATTAACTCTATATAGATATTAACTACATGGATATTAACTCTACATGGATATTAACTCTACATGGATATTAACTACATGGATATTAACTCTACATGGATATTAACTACATGGATATTAACTCTACATGGATATTAACTCTACATGGATATTAACTCTACATGGATATTAACTCTACATGGATATTAACTACATGGATATTAACTTAAATAGATATTAATATCTATGTAGTTAATATCTATGTAGAGTTAATATCCATGTAGTTATTAGATACACTGAACAAAAATATGAACGTAACTGTCACGATCGTCTACTAAATGATAGAACCAAGGCGCAGCGTGCGTAGAGTTCCACATATTTATTATTAGTGGAACATAAAAAAAAAGAAACAACTGATCGCACAATAAAGTAGCGCTCAAAGGCACTCACACAAACAATATCCCACCATAGCAGGTGGGAAAAGAACACATGTATGATCCCCAATTAGAGGTAACAAAAAACAGCTGCCTCTAATTGGGAACCATACACAACATCAACATAGAAATTTAACAACTAGAAAACCCCCCATGTCACGTCCTGACCTAAAACACCAGGGCGTGACAGCAACATGTAAAGTCAGCTGAAGTAAAAGATCCTAGAAATGTTCCAGCTTATTATCTTATTTGTTTAAATCCATGTTAGTGAGAATGTATCCTTTGCCAAGATAATCCATCCACCTGACAGGTATGGCATATCAAGAAGCTGATTAAACAGCATGATCATGATTAAACAGCATTACACAGGTGCATCTTGTGCTGGGGACAATAAAAGGCCACTTAAAAAATTTAAGTTTTGTCACACAACACAATGCCACAGTTGTCTCAAGTTTTGAAGCAGCGTGTAATTGGCATGCTGACTGCAGGAATGTCCACCAGAGCTGTTGCCAGAGAATTGAATGTTAATTTCTCTACCATAAGCCGCCTCTAACGTTGTTTTAGAGAATTTGGCAGTGCGTCCAACCAGCCTCACAACCGCAGACCACGTGTATAGTGTTGTGTGGCTGAGCGGTTTGCTGATGTCAACGTTGTGAACAGAGTGTCCCATGGTGGGGTTATGGTGTGGGCAGGCATAAGCTACGGATAACGAACACAATTGCATTTTATCGATGGCAATTTGAATGCACAGAGATACCGTGACGAGATCCTGAAGCCCAATGTCGCAAGGATCTGTACACAATTCCTTGAAGCTGAAAATATCCCTGTTCTTCCATGGCCTGCATACTCACCAGACCTGTCACCCATTGAACATGTTTGGGATGCTCTGGATCTAAGTGTACAACAGCATGTTCCAGTTCCCACCAATATCCAGAAACTTCACACAGCCATTGAAGAGGAGTGGGACAACATTCCACAGGTCACAATCAACAGCCTTATCAACTCTACAGTCGTGGCCAAAGGTTTTGAGAATGACACAAATATAAATGTTCACAAAGTCTGCTGCCTCCGTTTGTATGATGGCAATTTGCATATACTCCAGAATGTCATGAAGAGTGATCAGATGATTCTGATAATTCCCTCTTCGCCATGCAAATGAACTAAATCCCACAAAAACATTTCCACTGCATTTCAGCCCTGCCACAAAAGGACCAGCTGACATCATGTCAGTGATTCTCTCGTTAACACAGGTGTGAGTGTTGACGAGGACAAGGCTGGAGATCACTCTGTCATGCTGATTGAGTTCGAAAAACAGACTGGAAGCTTCAAAGGGAGGGTGGTGCTTGGAATCATTGTTCTTCCTCTGTCAAACAGGGTTACCTGCAAGGAAACACGTGCCGTCATCATTGCTTTGCTTGTCCGGAGAAGACAAGGTGAGCGCTACCATCAGTCCTGTGTCATGCCAACAGTAAAGCATCCTGAGACCATTCATGTGTGGGGTTGCTTCTCAGCCAAGGGAGTGGGCACACTCACAATTTTGCCTAGGAACACAGCCATGAATAAAGAATGGTACCAACACATCCTCAGAGGGCAACTTCTCCCAACCATCCAGGAAGAGTTTGGTGACGAACAATGCCTTTTCCAGCATGATGGAGCACCTTGCCATAAGGCAAAAGTGATAACTAAGTGGCTCGGGGAACAAAACATTGATATTTTGGGTCCATGGCCATTTGTGTCATTCTCAAAACTTTTGGCCACGACTGTATGTGAAGGAGATGTGTCACGCTGCACGAGGCAAATGGTGGTCACACCAGATTGACTGGTTTTCTGATCCACGCCCCCTACCTTGTTTTTTTTTTTCATAAAAAGTTATCTGTGATCCACAGATGCATATCTGTATTCATTTTTATTTACTGATTTCCTTATATGAACTGTAACTCAGTTAAAAGAAACAGAAACAGCGGTGGGGTTCAAACTGTAAAACACTTTTAATCATGTCAGCACAGGTAACAGCCGTTTAGTCTTTCTTTCGTTTTTCAATCTTACTCTCCCCAATTCAATTAAACTATATTTCTTTATTTCCCCATGGGCTTCACCAGAGTACCCCCTAGTGGCTGGAATACAACAGTATTAAGCCCCTTACATAACAAAACAGTTGCCGTGATAAAAGTTGATGTTGTTGCGAACTCTCCTCAATTTTTCACTGTTACAGCTATAGTAAATTGGCCAGTGCAGTTAGATTAACAAGAATTTAATATGTAATATTTCTGCACATATCAGACATGTCTATGTCCTGGAAAGTCGGCTGTTACTTACAACGTCATTCTAGTCACATTAGCAACAACCGTGCCGGTATATAGGGACACCGATCCTGTAGGAGGTTTTAATATCTATGTAGTTCATTTCTATGTACAGTTAATATCTATGTAGTTAATATACATGTATAGATAAGATCTATGTAGTTATTTTCTATGTACAGTTAATATCTACATACAGCAGCAATAGTTGTTCAGTGTATTACAAACTGTGATGGATAATGTCAACAGCACAAATGGATTAGTTTTAGATTGGCTTTATTTACACATACCGAAAACATGTCCCGCAACGGTCCACTTAAGCAGTGTACAATCCAGAAAACGGAAAGTCAGTGCAGTTTACAAAATAGAAACACATTAATAAAAACAGTCAATGTAAAGACCTACTCCATCTAGTGTCCACTGAACAGCCTAAGACCTACCCCATCTAGTGTCCACTGAACAGCCTAAGACCTACCCCATCTAGTGTCCACTGAACAGCCTAAGACCTACCCCATCTAGTGTCCACTGAACAGCCTAAGACCTACCCCATCTAGTGTCCACTGAACAGCCTAAGACCTACCCCATCTAGTGTCCACTGAACAGCCTAAGACCTACCCCATCTAGTGTCCACTGAACAGCCTAAGACCTACCCCATCTAGTGTCCACTGAACAGCCTAAGACCTACCCCATCTAGTGTCCACTGAACAGCCTAAGACCTACCCCATCTAGTGTCCACTGAACAGCCTAAGACCTACCCCATCTAGTGTCCACTGAACAGCCTAAGACCTACCCCATCTAGTGTCCACTGAACAGCCTAAGACCTACCCCATCTAGTGTCCACTGAACAGCCTAAGACCTACCCCATCTAGTGTCCACTGAACAGCCTAAGACCTACCCCATCTAGTGTCCACTGAACAGCCTAAGACCTACCCCATCTAGTGTCCACTGAACAGCCTAAGACCTACCCCATCTAGTGTCCACTGAACAGCCTAAGACCTACCCCATCTAGTGTCCACTGAACAGCCTAAGACCTACCCCATCTAGTGTCCACTGAACAGCCTAACTAGTGATGGTTCTGGGCTTTTTCTGTAGAGCGAGATGAGAATAACTGAAGCCAAATGTTATCAAAAAGTTAAGCTAGAAAGTCACAATTTCCTAGTCCGTGTACCAGTCTTTCCACAACTTCACTCCTGTCATGCTAAAATGTATCACTAGATGGCATTTGTAAAGAAATTAAATGTTATTTGTCGCATACACATATTTAGCAGACAGGTCCCCTCCCACACCGTAGGGCTGCAGGATATGGTCAAAACATCTAATAGCGTTTTAGTTTTTTTTTACCAAATATTGCGATTTAGACCATAATTTGGGTGAAACCATGCATTTGATGACTTGTGCTTCTTGCCCTTCCGAAAACAGTACTGGGCTGGCACCAATAAGAAGCCTCAGATATTTATTTTTTTAAAGGCAGCAAAAAAAAAAAGTTGTCAGCAAAACATGTTAGTTTGAAATGGGTACTAATGAAAACATTTCTGACCATTTTAAAAAAAAAAAATGATTGAAAATAACTTACTTCACACATTTCGCTCACTTTCATCAATAGGAACATAGTGAATCAACGGATGTTGCTACTAATTTCCTAAGCATTACGTTACCTGTTGACACGTAGCCCCCATTGCTTTCTGTCTGTGCTGCGTGGTCAGGGTACTCCTGGAAATAAATATCCAAGTCCATGATTCTGCATCTCCTCTCCGAGTCAATGAGAGGCGCAGACCCACACTTCATATTTTCTCTCAAATGTCGCTCCTGCATTTTGACCACGCCGTAGAGTGGTGACGACGAGGCGCTCCACCGACATTGTGTGGCGCAATTTCTAGAGACTTCATGATCCGAAGCATGAGTCTGTCAATCAAATTTAATTGGGTCACATACATGCTCTGACTCTGTGCTTTATATATCCCAGCTGCACTTGAGTAGGAAGACACTCCACATCAAAAACAAAAGGACTGATTTAGACTTCGCTTTTTCTTCATTCACCACACAATTCGTCTGATGGGCATCAGTCACTCCAGGAATATCGACATCCCCATTCATCCCCAAACCAAATACCAACTCGGAAAAATATGAGGTCAAATCTGGACGTCAGTCAATTTCAAATCGAAAAGTCGGAACTAGCCTACCTGGTTAAATAAAGGTGAAATCAAAATAAATAAATAAACACTGACAGCTAGGCTGTCGCATACTTACGTCACCGTTTGTTTACCCCTTAGCTTTTCTGCCAAATAGCTGGCTGGCAAAGGAGATAAATTAATCTCGATCTAATTCTCTAGTCTTAGATATGTCGCGTAACTACTTCCAGTCTATTTGCTGCCCTTGAACGGTCTAGGTATTTAGAAAAGAGTAGATTCTTGTCGGCTTGCCTATATGTCCTTTCAACTTCCTGGAGACAAACCTACCAAATTGGCCAAAGCAGCCCATGGTGAAATCAATACCAACTTGGTGGAATCTCCAGATTTGCATTAATATCCAAATGCAGAATAATATTACAGCTGTTATTTGGACGGATACAGCTCACTAGTCCTTACTACAAGCTAACTAGCAATATTTATGCAATGCGCATAGTTAGTTAGATACACACAAGTGTTAGCGACTTACCGGTGATGAAGTACTAACAACACAGAAATGTGTCGAGTCCAAAGCTTTCCATCATCATCATCATCATCGCTGCGTAATAGCCTGAAACCACGAGGTTCGACTAACCTGGTCCTTGGGCAGTATTATCCTACTATTGTTCAAACAATAGTTTGCTTGATTATGTATGGAGCCATAGATTGCCAACATAATCATTAGAAAATGAATCATTCACCTGCTAAAGACCTAAAAAAAACAGATTTATACACAAAGCCCACAGATCGCAATACCTTGCTATGTGCATATAGTATGCATCCCCTTCCCCTCAAGAATGGTCTACCTTTATAGCCAGTTATGCAGGGTTAAACGAATATGTGGCCACCAGTCAGATTCTGACAGCAATGCTAAAAAAAAAAGACAGATAAATTCAAAATGAGAGGCTACAAGGACAAAACTCTTGATGCGGCAATGATGAAAATATCTCAAAAACCAAGAGAGGAATTACTAAAAAAAAAATCAACCAAAGAAGAAAAACAACGCAACAGTCTTTTGTACCAAGTACACCAAAGGTTCGGAGAAAATGAAAGCAATCCTGAAAAAGAACTGGCATATTCTGCAATCAGACAAAAGAAATTGCACACCTCTTCAAGGAACCCCCACTGGTGGTCTATAAGCGTGGTCGTAATATTGGAGATAGTTTGGTGAGATCTGACATGCCCCCTGAGCCCTCTCAGACACTCTGGACACCTATCCCAAATGGAAACTACAAATGTGGCTCATGCGCACAGTGTAGTAGCACCAAAAACCATAATTCTTTACACACCCACATACGGGTGGAAAGATCCCTGTGAGGGGTATCATCTCATGTAAGACCAAGGCAGTAATCTATCTCATCACCTGTTCATGTGGAAAAGCCTACGAAGTACAAACGAAGAGACAATTAAAGCAACGCATAGCTGAACACCGCAGCTCAATCAGGTGTCAGAACATTGACTATCCAGTAGCAGCTCACTTTGTTGAGGCTAACCATCCTGTCTCCTCCCTGAGATATACAGGCACTGAGCATGTTGCTCTACCGAGAAGAGGAGGTAACATTGAGATCCTACTACTACATAGAGAGGCCTACTGGATATTCTATCTAAAAACACTGACCCCTAATGGTCTGAATATGAAAATGTCTTTCCATCATGAACATGTCTAATACATTTAAAAAATATATTTTTACAGATTATTAAGTATATATCCAATATGTTCCCCCTGTTGATGATGTTTGTTATATATCAAGGTTGAACCGTTATTATATGGAACAAAAATGGAATACAAAATGATGTGAAATTAAATGAAACAATAACGTATGTTAATGCCAATATGATGTACAATATTCCATTATGTTTCTATGTGATAACAATAGAATAATATATTTAATGTGCCATATACTATATCATCTTTTTTTAACAGTGTCACTAATTAATTGTAATTAACTTTATCAATACGACACACCCCTCACTACTGTCATTGATTACACTAATTGCACTGTTTGTCTATATAACCTGGTTCAAATATTTATGACATTACCCTGAGGAAGGCACAGTGATGCTGAAACGTTGGTAAATACCCATTAAACTGTTGGGAGAGTGTATGTATGTATGTATGTATGTATGTATGTATGTATGTATGTATGTATGTATGTATGTATGTATCCATCCTTCTTTATTTTGATAGTGTAAAGACCTAGTAACTGACATAAATCCCTTGACTTGTTGATCACCCAGTTAGATCTGGAATTTTAGTAGAAGCACGACTGAAGGCTATAAATAATGTGATTTGCTTCGACATTGACTGCATTCTGTGAATCTGCACTGCCCTTTGATTAATGTAAAGCCCATATCTAAACCATTTACAATTGTCTGTCTCCACTCTCCAGGCTGCAATCCACTCCCAGTTAGATGGGGTTCGTCCAGGCCTCCCATCAGCTCCACAATGCCCTGGGGGAAGTGAAGGACATCCAGATCTCCCTGGCAGAAGTCCGCAATGACTGGAGGCAAAGGATCACCACCATTGAGAACTCGAAGGATGTAGAATATGCTGGGATGCAACACAGTCAGCTTGCTTCACCCATGGAGAACCTGAAGAAAATCTTTTCAGGTACACTACATGGCCAAATATATGTGGACACCCCTTCAAATGAGCGATTTCGGGTTATTTTGGCCACACCCGTTGCTGACAGGTGTATAAAATTGAGCACACAGCCATGCAATCTCCATAGACAAACACAAACACTCAACGTGGCACCGTCATAGGATGCCACCTTTCCAACAAGTTCCTCTGTCAAATTTCTGCACTGCTAGAGCTGCCCCGGTCAACTGTAAGTGCTGTTATTGTGAAGTGGAAACGTCTAAGAGCAACAATGGCTCAGCCGCGAAGTGGTTGGCTAGGCTGTATCACAACCGGCCGTGATTGGGAGTCCCATACGGCGGCGCACAATTGGCCCAGCGTGGTCCGGTGTAGGCCGTCATTGTAAATAATAATTTGTTCTTAACTGACTTGCCTAGTTAAATAAAAATGCCTAGTGCTGAAGAGCCTAAAAATCGTCTGTCCTCTGTTGCATCACTCACTACCGAGTTCCAAACTGCCTCTGGAAGCAACGTCAGCGCAATAACTGTTCGTCAGGATCTTCATGCCAAAGAGCACCATACGCAATGCCAAGAGTTCTCTGGGGTGGTGAATCACGCTTCACCATCTGGCAGTTTGTTTGGCAGATGCCAGGAGAACGCTACCTGCCCCAATGCACAGTGCCAACGGTAAAGTTTGGTGGTGGAGGAGGAATAATAGTCTGAGGCTTTTTTTCATGGTTCGGGCTAAGCCCCTTCGTTCCAGTGAAGGGACATTTTAACAGCATACAATACTTTTGTATAGATACTGTAGTGCTTGACTGATGCTAGATGACCTGACGACCAACAATATTGTTTCCCATCTGGGTTCTCAGTTAATACTTACAAAAGCGCGTATAACATCTCTTTTCCCAATTTTTTAAAATATTTTCCTAAATAGTTTTCTCAGTTAAATTTTTCCTGGTTACAGTTCATATGAATTCATTAGGCCCTAATCTATGGATTTCACATGACCGGGAATACAGATATGCATCTGTTGGTCACAGATGCCTTAAAAAAATAGTAGGGGCCTGTTTGATCTGCTTGTTTAATAGCCTACTGATTCTGTGGCCCGGTTGATCTGCTTGTTTAATAGCCTACTGATTCTGTGGCCCGGTTGATCTGCTTGTTTAATAGCCTACTGATTCTGTGGCCCGGTTGATCTGCTTGTTTAATAGCCTACTGATTCTGTGGCCCGGTTGATCTGCTTGTTTAATAGCCTACTGATTCTGTGGCCCGGTTGATCTGCTTGTTTAATAGCCTACTGATTCTGTGGCCCGGTTGATCTACTTGTTTAATAGCCTACTGATTCTGTGGCCAGGTTGATCTGCTTGTTTAATAGCCTACTGATTCTGTAAGCACTAAGACTCGAGCAACCAAATGTCGGATAAACAATTTCAGAAATTCTGATATGTTAAGCTGTATAAAAGATGTACACTTTTTTTCTCATTTTACCAGGCTCTCTGGTATTATTTATACTGTATTTTAGTGTTGTTTACACGGTTCCAAATTATATTTATGATAATAAACCTCCAGTATTTTCCACAACTAGTCAAATTTATTCCACACATCTGACTTGCCCTTTACCTCCTGAGCAACCAGTAAACATTCCCCGTTTCGAGTTTATTTGTCAGATCCTCTGCATCCATTTTGCTGTCACATTTGTTACGGTGTTCAGAGTTTGTTATAACCAATTTATTGATGTGATTATGATATGCTATTGGTCACGTGCATGCGATGCTTACATGTGTCATGTAAAGAGAGGCAAAAGAAAATGTTTTTCCGGAACAAATGAGGGATTTTGGGTAACAGAACTTTTCAGTCAGTAATTATGTTGCAACTTCAGCTACACGGACAGCACCATAAACACTTTAAATGTTCTGTGGGGGTCGCTGCAGCAGGGAGGAGAGAGACACAACGGGTGCTTGTCACAGTCACTTGCAGACTTTTTTTTCCCCCACACAGCTCAGCAAGTATGATCCAGCTGTTAGATCACCTAGGGGTCATGATAAGGCTGTACTAAATGTTTGATGTACTATAATAATTGATTATGCTTATGTTATATTAATAGAAGGGGAGGGGTTATAAGACCCCTCCCTCCTTACATTTATAGGTTCCTAGACTACAGATTAACAATATATATTAATTGTAGAGGTATTAGTATTGTTCCACAGTTGTTTTAGTTCTCTCTCTTCTTATAAAGAAGCCCTATGGGAAATGTGTGACTGAGACATAGCTTTGCAAAGGAGTGGGGGAGATAAGACACTAGTCAAGACATTCCACAATAAATCAACTGTAGGGGAGTGGACATTTTATTGCCTAGCGTTTAGATAACACCAAACTATATGTTTGTGCAGCTGTGGATGCATGGGCTTGGTCTGATAAGTAGAGAGTAATAAACGAACGCAGTGACATCACAGAGGGTTGGCTCCAAGCATGATAAAAGCAACTTAGACTTTCCCTCTCAAGTGCAGAACTTACTGGGAAACATGCGTGCTATGTTCCTGTTTGTCAACTTCTGTCTGCAATTGCATTAATAAAGGTTTTTGAATGATTTAATTAAAGATATTGTCATAATGCTAATTTCACCAATGAGCCAATGATTGATAAGGAAACAAGGAACGAACCCTAACACAGCCCTGGCACAATTGCGGCCAGACCCCCTCTAGTCATTTCTGTGTCTTTAATTATTCAAACAGTTTGCTTAAAGCATCAGACAAGCTCAGTGTATATAGTTGATTTGATTAAAACACAGTATGTGTCTATGGAAAAATACATGTTTAAAAATGTAGACTCTTGGACCAAGATTTGGGGGCAGACCCTTTTTCTTGGGGCCCTACACTGCTTTGGGACAGGTAGCGTTCTCCTGGCATCCGCCAAACCCAGATTTGTCTGTCGGACTGCCAGATAGTGATGCGTGATTCATTACTCCAGAGAACGCATTTCCACTGCTCCAGAGTCTAATGGCGGCAAGCTTTACACCACTCTAGCCAACACTTGGCATCGAGGCATGGTGATCTTAGGCTTGTGTGTGGCTGCTCAGCCATGGAAAGCCATTTCATGAAGCTCCCAACGAACAGTTGTTGTGCTGATGTTTGTTCCAGAGGTAGTTTGGAACTCGGTAGGAAGTGTTGCAACCGAGGACAGACCATTTTTTACACGCTAAACACTTCAGCACTCTGCGGTCCTGTTGTGTGGCCTACCACTTCACGGCTGAGCCGTTGTTGCTCCTAAACGTTTCCACTTACAGTTGACCGGGGCAGCTCTAGCAGGGCACAAATTTGACGAACTGACTTGTTGGAAAGGTGGCATCCTATGACGGCCCCACATTGAAAGTCACAGAGCTCTTCAGTAAGGCCATTCTACTGCCTGTTTGTCTATGGAGATTGCATGGCAGTATACTCGTTTTTATACACCTGTCAGCAGCGGGTGTGGCTGAAATAACCGAATCCATTAATTTGAAGAGGTGTCCACATACTTTGGATATACAGTGTCTTCGGAACCCAGTGAAACGATTCAAGTTTGATTAATCGATGAGAAAACATACCGAATCACTGAGGGAATATGTGACTGAGTTGAGAAACCTAGCACAAGACTGTAACTATGGGAATACATTATCGCAAATGCTACGCTATAAACTGGTGTGTGGGATTAATGAAGAGCAGATACAAATGTGACCGACCGCCTCGATTCGGTCTTATCTAGCAACATTTTAAATTGTGTTTTTTTTTTTTTTTTTTTTACATTGAATAAAAGTAGAGACTCAGAGCTAGAAAAATGTTAATCGTACACTCCAGTTGAGGAACAATGAAAGTAATCTGCTTTGAAAGTGAAACCCCACTTTTGAGAGAATTTTCCTTGAATGTTTTGGTACACCTACTGGAGAGCTCCTCTTTGTCTTACCAGACACACTTATCTAAATTGATGGATCATGTGAAGGAACTGCTACAACTCCCCCACCCCAAGTGGATGGGTCACTATTGTCCAGGCATGTACACATGTTCATGAAATACAATGGATGGTCATAATCACCCCCAGACACACCTGGCTAACTTAAATTGGTCATGTAATCATCTGCTGAAGTGAGAACTCAAACTACGGCTCTAACTATTGCTCTAACTACGGCTCTAATCAAGCAATAGAAAGTGAGTGCGCAGACGCAGAGCAGGCGTTCTCCATGTAGTCTGTAAGACACAGTGTACAAAGTCTTGAGGAAATGGGAATAAATGGACTAAAAGTACAATCTGTAAAGACACAGGATGTCGCATCACACTGATGAACAGGTCCCAATTCAATGACAAGTGGAAAATAGGTGATGTGCCTAAACTGAGAGACACTCACATTAAAACTCAGAAAGTACACAGGGGAGAAGATCACTGCGATCGGTAAGAGTTGCTGATGTTCAAGGGGGAAAAGACTCTCTTAGTAGTGGAAGGTACTGGTCCCCAGCTTACTAGGGAGAGGTTGGTTGGAAGAAATAAAATTGAACCTGGGATGAAATCAAACATGTCACCATAGAGATATTGACAGTGCAGCAAGGATTTTCAAAGAGCTAGGGACATTAAAAAAAAGGGGTCTGAGCTACTATTCATGTTGCTGCCAGATTCTACAGGCCAAGATTAGTTCCATACTCCAGACTCTAAAACAGAGGATATAATTATTCCTGTTAAGTTCGGAGTGGGCAGCACCAGTTGTTCCCAAACTCAAACCACAGATGGTTCAAACAGACTATAAGCCGATTGTAAATTGTTGCCTCACCGGAGCAATAACCCATACCCAAAGTGGAGGATTTGCTTTCAATGTTAACTGGAGGGAAACAGTTCACAAAACTGGACATGAGAGTCACGCATATCAGCAAGTGCTAATGGATGAAGCGTCACAAGAAGTACCTTGCCATAAAACACCCACAGACAGATGTTTACCTACAAATGCTTACCTTTCAGGGTGTCCTCCACGCCAGCTATCTTCCAAAGAACCATGGAGGGAGTTCTGCAGGGGATACCCAAGGTAGCAGTTTACCTCGACGACATTCTTGGCACGGGCGAAGGAGGAGCATCTTAGAAACTTGGATGAAGTGTTAGTAGTAGTAAAGTGTACACTGTTAGCTAATAAAATGCAGTACCTGAGGCCACAAGGTGGACGCCAAGGGGTTGCACACTTTTCAAAGCTACAGTGAGGGCTGTCGCGGAAGCTCCAGCTCCGATAAGCATTAGAGCTGAAAGACTATCTGGGCTTTCGGGAAACTATTAGAACCTCTCTTCTACCCTCTTAGCTCCACTGCATCAACTGTTAACGAAGGACATGGCCAAGAAGTAGCTTTTGCAAAGTCAAAAGGTGTTACTACAAATCAGCAGACAGAGACCTCATCTTATTGGGTTTTAAAATGTTTTATTTATTTCACCTTTATTTAACCAGGTAGGCCAGTTTGAACACAAGCTCTCATTTACAACTGAGACATGGCGAAGATAAAGCAAAAAAATAAAACGGAGTTACACGTGGGATAAACAAAAGTACAGTCAATAACACAATAGAAAAATCTATATACAGTGTGTGCAAATGGCTTGAGGAGGTAAGGCAATAAATAGGCCATAGTAGCGAAGTAATTACAATTTAGCAGATTAACACTAAAGTGATAGATATGCAGATGTGCAAGTAGAGATACTGTCGTGCAAAAAAAAAAAAAAGTAAATAAAAACAGTATGGGGATGAGGTAGGTAGATTGGGTGGGCTATTTACAGATGGGCTATGTACAGCTGCAGCGATCGGTAAGTTGCTCAGACAGCTGATGCATAAAGTTAGTGAGGGAGATATAAGTCTCTTAACTTCAGTGTGACGCATCGAATGGTGTGGGCGGCCGGTTCAATGGAGAACACCGAGATTCCACAAGGACTTATACGGGACAACATTCACCATTGTGACCGACCATGAGCCTCTGATCTCTCTGTTCCGTGAACAAACGCCAGTAATACAAAATGGTCTCTCCAAGAGTTTAACATTGGGCTGTGTGGCTCAGTGGCTACGAGTACAGAATAATCTACAAACCATAGGAACGCTGATGGTCTTGAGTAGGCTGCCCGTTCCAGAAATCATCACCCAGGAAGGAGAAAATAAACAGGTCTTAATGATCGATGTGTGTTGGCTGATGCACGGGTGAACACGGCGCAAAATCAGGAAATGGACTTCGAAGGATGTGACGCTATCACATGAATTTATCCTTAAAGGGGTGGCCTACGGCGACAGAGCCTCAGATCATGAATTTATCCTTAAAGGGGTGGCCTACGGCGACAGAGCCTCAGATCATGAATTTATCCTTAAAGGGGTGGCCTACGGCGACAGAGCCTCAGATCATGAATTTATCCTTAAAGGGGTGGCCTACGGCGACAGCCTCAGATCATGAATTTATCCTTAAAGGGATGGCCTACGGCGACAGAGCCTCAGATCATGAATTTATCCTTAAAGGGGTGGCCTACGGCGACAGAGCCTCAGATCATGAATTTATCCTTAAAGGGGTGGCCTACGGCGATAGAGCCTCAGATCATGCCTTACTACTCTCTCCACTTGGCCTTGAGGGTTTGAAATGGGTGTGTTCGACACGACTACCTGTGGACTCCGCTGGACCCGACCTAGGGAAAAAAATGTTCCTTGTGTTGATTGATTCTCATTCAAAGTGGATAAAGGTTTTACCCCATGAACCCGTCAACATCGCATGCTACGATTGAAAAGTTGAGACAAAGCTTCAGTGTCATGGGATTGCCTTCAATGCTGATTTGCGACAATGCTACTTGTTTCACAAGCACTGAATTCACAAGAAAAATATAATTTTGCATGTAAAGTCTGTCCCCTTTTTCACCCCATTTTTAAATGTATTTGCAGAACATCCAGTTCAGACCTTGGAGGGGATGAGGAAGATCCAAGAGGCCCAGCGTTGAAACAAACGGGGTCCAGATTCTTGTTTAGCTACAGGATCGCTCCTCAAGCTACAACCGGGTTTGTCACCTGCAGAAATGTCGAGGAGGTTAAAGGTCAACCTTGGATCTCATCAGGCCAGACCTAAAAGTGGATCTACGACAAAAAGCAATGGAATCAAAAACGGAATCATGACAACAGAGCCAAACTCAGAAGTTTCTCGCCTGGAGACGATGTCTACCCAAGAAACTATGGGTTTGGTCCCAAATGGATTCCAGCTACAATCGAGAATTGCTCAGGACCAGTATCATACAGAGCCTTCGGAAAGTATTCAGACCCCTTGACTTTTTCCACATTTTGTTACGTTACAGATTTATTCTAAAAAAACGGCTCAATAATTGTTTTTATAATCCTCAGCAATCTACCCACTACCACTTAATGACAAAGCGAAAACAGGTTTACCTTATTTACATAATATTCAGACACTTTGCTATGAGACTCGAAATTGAGCTCGGGTGCATCCTGTTTCCATTGATCATCCTTGAGATGTTTCTACAACTTGATTGGAGTGTACCTGTGGTAAATTAAATTGATTGGACAGGATTTGGTAAGGCACACACCTGTCTATACAAGGTTCCACAGTTGACAGTGCATGTCAGAGCAAAAACCAAGCCATGAGGTCAAAGGAATTTTCCGTAGAGCTCAGAGACAGGATTGTGCCGAGGCACAGATCTGGGGAAGGGTAACAAAATATTTCTGCAGAATTGAAGGTCCCAAAGAACACAGTGGCCTCCATCTTAAATGGAAGAATTTTGGAAACACCAAGACTCTTCCTCAAGCTGGCCGCCCGACCAAACTGAGCAATCGGGGGAGAAGAGTCTTGGTCAGAGAGGTGACCAAGAACCCGATCGTCACTCTGACAGAGCTCTAGAGTTCCTCTATGGAGATGGGAGAACCTTCCAGAAGGACAACCATCTCTGCAGCACTCCACCAATCAAGCCTTTATGGTAGAGTGGCCAGAAGGAAGCCACTCCTTAGTAAAATGGCACATGACCGCCCGCTTGAAGCCAAAAGGCATCTAAAGACTCAGATCATGAGAAACAATATTCTCTGGTCTGATGAAACCAAGATTCTAAAAAGCATGGTGGTGGTAGCATCATGCATTGGGGGTGTTTTTCAGCGGCAGGGACTGGGAGACTAGTCAGGATTGATGCAAAAATGAAGGGAGCAAAGTAAAGAGAGATCCTTGATGAAAACCTCATCCAGAGCACTCAGGCCCTCAGACTGGGGTAAAGGTTCACCTTCCAACAAGACAACGACCCTAAGCACACAGCCAAAACAACGCAGGAGTGGCTTCAAGTCTCTGAATGTCCTTGAGTGACCCAGCCAGAGCCCGGACTTGAACCCAATCGAACATCTCTGGAGAGACCTGAATAGCTGTGCAGCAACGCTCCCCACACAACCTGACAGAGCTTGAGAGGATCTGCAGAGAAGAATGGGAGAAACTCCCCAAATACAGGTGTGCCAAGCTTGTGGCGTCATACCCAAGAAGACTCAAGGCTGTAATTGCTGCCAAAAGTACTTCAACAAGGTACTGAGTAAAGGGTCTGAATATTTATGTAAATGTGATATTTCTGTTTTTAATTTTTTATAAATGAGCAAAAATGTCTAAACCTGTTTTGCTTCATCATTATGGGGTATTGTGTGTAGATTGATGAGGGGAAAAAAACAATGTAATCAATTTCAGAGTAAAGCTGTAACGTAACAAAATTTTGAAAAAGTCAAGGGGTCTGAATACTTTCCAAAGGCTGTATATACAGTACCAGTCAAACGTTTGGACACACCTACTCATTCAAGGGTTTTTCTTTTGGTATTTTCTACATTGTAGAATAATAAAGACATCGAGACTATGAAATAACTCGTGGAATCATGTAGTAACCAAAAAAGTGTTAAACAAATTAAAATATATTTTAGATTCTTCAAAGTAGCCAGCCACTTGCCATGATGACAGCTTTGCACACTCTTGGCATTCTCTCAACCAGCTTCATGAGGAATGCTTTTCCAACCGTGTTGAAGGAGTTCCCACATACAGTGGCTTGTGAAAGTATTCACCTCCCTTGGAATCTTTCCTATTTTGTTGCTTTACAGCCTGGAATTTAAATGATGTTTTGGGGGGTTTGTATAATTTGATTTACACAACATGCCTACCACTTTGAAGATGCAAAATATTTTTTATTGTAAAACAAACAACAAATAAGACAAAAAAACGGAAAACTTCAGTGTGCATAACTATTCACCCCCTCCAAGTCAATACTTTGGAAAGCCACCTTTTGCAGCAATTACAGCTGCAAGTCTCTTGGGGTATGTCTCTATAAGCTTGGCACATCTAGCCAATGGGATTTTTTCCCATTCTTCAAGGCAAAACTGCTCCAGCTCCTTCAAGTTGGATGGGTTCCGCTGGTGTACAGTACAGCACTCTATAAGTCATACCACAGATTCTCAATTGGATTGAGGTCTGGGCTTTGACTAGGTCATTCCAAGACATTTAAATGGTTCCCTTAAACCACTCAAGTGTTGCTTTAGCAGTATGCTTAGGGTCTTTGTCCTGCTGGAAGGTGAACCTCCGTCCAGTCTCAAATCTGTGGAAGACTGAAACAGGTTTCCCTCAAGAATTTCCTTGTATTTAGCGCCATCCATCATTTTTTAAATTCTGACCAGTTTCCCAGTCCCTGCCGATGAAAAACATCCCCATAGCATGATGCTGCCACCACCATGCTTCACTGTGGGCATGGTGTTCTCGGGGTGATGAGAGGTGTTGGGTTTGTGCCAGACATGGCGTTTTCCTTGATGGCCAAAAAGCTCAATTTTAGTCTCATCTGACCAGATGACCTTATTTCGTATGTCTGGGGAAGTGGCACAGCGGTCTAAGGCACTGCATCTCAGTTCAAGAGGCGTCACTACAGTCCCTGGTTTGAATCCAGGCTGTATCACATCTGGCCGTGATTGGGAGTCCCATAGGGCGGCGGATTTGGCGTCCTGGTTTGGCCGGGAAAGGCTGTCATTGTAAATAGGAATTTGTTCTTAGCTGACTTGCCTACTTAAATAAAGGTTAAATTTAAATATAATAATAATAATAATCTGCACACACTTGAAACATGGCCAAATCTTTTACAATTCTTACACTGCAGTGGTTTGGGGACGAAGATTTTACGGCGTATCTTACATAACCAAGACCAACGGACATCCTTAATTTCCTCCATTCACCCAGCGGGTCAGATGCCGGTCACCAACCACACGAGGAATTCTCTTCAGGGATTCAACCTGAACATCCTTCGTCACCCCTGAGTCGACTCCTTTGACGGGTGCTCTACTCCAAAATTCAAAACACCAAACTACTGTTGTCCGGATTCATTTGAGGCCAACTGCAATCTTCCTCTGCTCTTCAGAAAAACAATGTTTCAAAATAAGACCACTCCTGGCCACTCTGACAGACTCTACTTTTCCAAGCACATACGTCACCATTTTCGACACCTCAAACGGTTTTCCCACATACGCATCCTTACTCAACAAACGCATCCCGACAAGAAGCGATTAATTGTCATGTAAACACGTATCCTCCACTCCAATATTAGACAATTTTCTTGATGTTCCAGTTTTCGATATTACTGTTGTCCATTCAGAACATTCGTCTTCACCAAATTTACTCGAAGCGCTGCTTAATTCGAACTCCTCATCCACTTCCGCCACACACTGAGTTTAGGGATGAATGGAGTCCAGTCGCGGGTAGTGGGAGAGGAAAGTCTATAGTCTATAGTTAAGGAAAAAAATGCCAGTTAATAAGAAGACATTTCTTCTTTATAAAGTTTAGTGAATCTGGGCCTAGATCTCCTACATTTGTATGTTCCCAAAACTAGAATATGTTCCCGAACACAATGCATTAAGTTTTACAGAATTGACGTTTTTCTAAAGTAAAAGAAGGAGTGCAATGTCAAACAGAGTTTGTGCACAAGCTTACTATACGCAGAGGAGGCGTTCCCTTAACGGAAATATGCAAATATATGATATAACGCGCCAATAGGATCTCGTACTTGGCTTTTTCCCACCTCTTTGCTTGTTCCGCCCACTTTAGCTTCATCAGCTACCACTCTAAACCGACACATGTGAACGATCTTGGATTTAGTTATTAAAATGTCTTTGCCCAGCGTCACCCCTTTACATTTAACCAATCACCGACACGAAGGGGCCGTTGACGTAAGGCTATCGAGTTTTGGCTTTGCCGACAGAAAAAAATAAAAATAAGTGTCGTGTGAACGAACAGCGGACAAAAACAACCGTTACCGAAGACCGAAACCGTCACAAAATTGTCGTCATAACTGTTTTGGGATGCGAAGCATGCCATTATTAAACGGTAGAGAGAGAGAGAGAGGGGACACACACTGATATCGCTGCCTGAACGGAGGGACCCCGAATTAGCTATTGTGCTAAACTGAGTCGCTGCTGCTATAACGAACTAAGTTAGCTGGTTATCGTGTATTTAGTCAGACATTTAGCCAACCGTTAGCTAAGGTTACCCTCCCGGTTTTTCTCCGGTTGCAAATACGTTCTAGCTAGCTGGCTATTCATGTTGACTCGTAGCGACCGTTTAACTACACCGATTTAAGGTCGACGGTAGGTAGCCTGCTAGTTTAGCTGGTTGAAATGCAGTCACACGGGCTACCGGAGTATCCGCGGACGCGTTAGCCACACACGGTTATTTCGGTTCGGCCATCTGTCAAGCTGAGGACGATCCACAAACCCGGTAAGCAGACGACGGCAGCTAACATTGGTATGATGTGGAACGTTAGCGTAGTTGTACAACTAGTATAGCCTACCTGTATAGCCAAATATGTTAATATTTGTGTTATATTATGTTATATATATATATAGCTGAGCTAAAGTCTTTATTTCGATTAGCGGTACCTAGCGTAGATATTTTGGTGGGCTAACTGGGCTAGCTACCGTCCAAAAACTCATCTTACAATGTCATCAGCTAACGTTACAGTCAGGATCTCTGCCAGGGGCTTGGTTGTTGATACTGCCGTATAAACAACGAATGTTTGCTATAGCTATCCATATCTGTGATAGATCCCGTTGAAAAAACACAAACCCAGTTTTAGTGTTTTTATAGGGTAGTAAATAACCGCTCACACTCCAAAAGCCTCCGTCATGTTACGACGGTATTCGGCTGTGACTACCTATGGGCGTAATGGAGCACTCACATGGAGGAGCAAGTGCATCTGTCTCATATATATATATATATAATGAAGGATTGTAATTTGTCAAAATAAAGCTCAGTGTGTCCGTACTCCCAGATGTTTACTACATATAGGCCTATCGTATATTCATTCATGCGCTTATCCTTCCCATTTTTCTGCCCATGTATTTAGTGCCTCTGAGGATGTGGTAAAGGTATATTAGTTATTGAAAACCCTACTCCCCGTATGTATTGTTTTCAGAAGGTTACATTCGCCCACATTTGGCTCCAAGTCAACTACAATTTTCCGACTCTGTGTTTTTAACGTTTTTAGAGCAGTTTTGCACATATCCACAAGCTGTGTGTGCCTCCAGTTGACAAACTAAACTAACTCTGCAGTTGCGCTTACACACAGGTGTTCTGAGCTATCTCTGACATTTACTCCTGAGGTGCTGGCCTGTTGCACACTCTACAACCACTGTGATTATTATTTGACCCTGCTGGTCATCTATGAACGTTTGATCATCTTGGCCATGTTCTGTTATAATCTCCACCCGGCACAGCCAGAAGAGGACTGGCCACCTCTCAGAGCCTGGTTCCTCTCTAGGTTTCTTCCTAGGTTCTGGCCTTTCTAGGGGAGTTTTTCCTAGCCACTGTGCTTTTACACCTGCATCGCTTGCTGTTTGGGGTTTTAGGCTCTATAGCACCTTTGTGACATCGGCTGATGTAAGAAGGGCTTCATAGATATGTTTGATTGATTTGATAATTAGCACAGGTGGCTGCCTATGTCTTCTGTAGTAACATGGAGATATGGCTGTGTGGGAACACTAATGAAAGGTGTGTAGTAATTTAACCTGTTTTTGTTTTTTTTAAAGATACGTTCCTTATGTTTCCAAAAACGTACCACAAGCGATGCATGTTAATGTTTAGAGTAAGCGTCAAGGCTCTTAACAACCCCCCCCCCCCCGTATTATTGACTGTATGTTTGTTGTACTCCATGTGTAACTCTGTGTTGTTGTATGTGTCGAGCTGCTGTGCTTTATCTTGGCCAGGTCACAGTTGTAAATGAGAACTTGTTCTCAACTTTGCCTACCTGGTTAAATAAAGGTGAAATAAAATAATATCATCAGTGTGTCGTTCTGTGGCCTGTACCACCGTCCCATCAATTAGCATGTGTCACCTGTTGATTGTGTCTCTGTGCCAAATGTTATTTTTTTTCCACATGCAGCGTCCCTATACGTTCCCCCTCTTGAGGTCACCCACCTAGCCCGTCTCTCTGGCTCCTGTGTGCTGGCTGAACTCCCTGGAGTACTGAAGTTGACAGTGATGTTGAGCTGGAGGGTGTTTGAGTGGCATTGCGTAGCCATGTTGTTAGACATAGCTGTTGTTGAAGGATATCGCTGAAGGTTAGGGGCCTAACCCATTATGGTTGGTGTCTCGGGAAGGGGAAAAGGCCTCTGTCACTGCACAGCTCTCTATCTTCAAAAGCGCAATCCCTTAATAGAAAAATCACACGCTACTGACGAAACTACATTTTATGCTGGTAGAAAGACAACCCTTGCGTAATAAACATTCGGGTCAGCAAAAAGCAATATACGTTTGCAGACTTGCATGTTGTAAATTATGACATGTCTGTGAGTGTGAGAAGATGTTGATTTTAGCATTATCTTTTCTTTAATAAATCTATTTTAACAAGCTTCCCCAGCAGTTAACCTACATGGCCATTCAATAGGCCTACCTCCACCCAGCTATTACACATGTTCATTCAAAACCTCCACCTCTAGTCTAAACATTTTGTTGTTGTTGTTGTTGAAATTCTGTTTTTATTTGGGGAATAAATAAGATTCAGTCACAAGTTATATTTCATTGAGCCTTCTCTCACACCAAGCCATAGTTCAGTTGTTCCATAAGAAAGCCTACTCATGCACCACAGCCCTCAGGGCCACGCCACATCGCCAAGTCCAAATATAGAATGCACATATAGTGGCCTCCATTTAAGTGTGAATATGCAAGATGTCTACAATGAAAAGTATAAAGACAAAGAGCACAAAAGTTAAAAAGCATAAAACAAACATTAAGACATTCCGTGAGTCTCAGGAATGCAGTGTCATAGAGATCAAAGGTCTTCATTCTCAATTTCCAAATATTTTTTTCTCTCCAGTTTTAAAATAAATAAATAAATGGTATACAGTAACTATTAACAGGTGAACAGATGGATTTTATTACAGTACAATCATTTTTCCACTTTGACCATTAAACAAAAAAAAAAAAAATCAGACCTTAACGATGTTATATACTTAATCTATTTTGACAGTCTCTATGAATCAATTTTCTTCCTGTAGTCTCAGAGTTAAGGTCAGCCTCTACATCAGATAGATGTCATGGATCACATCCAGTCATCTGACAACCTTGATTCTACCCGTTTTATTAGAGCTATTAGGAAACACGCATAAAAAATGAAATAAATAACCTTTTTATTTAACTAAGTCAAGTCAGTTAAGAACAAATTCTTATTTACAATGACGGCCTATGAACAGTGGGTTAACTGCCTTGTTCAGGGGAAGAATGACAGATTTTTACCTTGTCAGCTCGGGGATTCGATCCAGCAACCTTTCGGTTACTGGCCCAACGCTCTAACCAGTAGGCCCCTGAATACAGAACCTCACCTCTGCATGGGATATCAACCTTAAATATGTCTTCCATGCATCTATGCACGTCCTGCCAGTATGAAACAAGCTTAGGGCATTCACAAAATATGTGGTAATGGTTTGCCTCATTGGACCCACATGATGTGACCCACATGACACCCCATTCCACTACTCTGATGTCTTTTCTGCAGAGGAGTGATAAAGAAGCACATCATATTTTTCTACCCAAATTCCTTCCAAGTCAATGATCTTGTTAATTTCCATAGTGATTGGCATAAGGGCTCCCGAGTGGCGCAGCGGTCTAAGGCACTGCATCTCCGTTCGAATCCAGGCTGTATCACAGCCGGCTGTGATTGGGAGTCCCATAGGGTGGCGCGCAATTGACCCAGCGTCGTTCAGGTTTGGCCGGGTTAGGCCGTCATTGTAAATAAGAATTTGTTCTTAGCTGACGTGCCTGGTTAAATAAGAAAAGGTTTCCCACTCTTACACAGAAATGACCATGTTCCCCTCCCTTTCCCATTTGTCCTTCACAGTACCTTCACACCGCTTGACCATCTCCACATTTTGTTGCATGAATTTTCAAATTGATCCAATTGATTATTTTTGTGTCACTGCCCTACTACACACAATAGCCCATAATGTTAAAGTGGAATTATGTATTTTGACATTTTTTTTTTTTACCAATGAATACAAAATGAAAAGCTTGTCCCCTTGTCGAACACGTTTGACGTACTACCGTCTACTATTCATGTCATGGACTATTCTGTTAATTAAATCAACAACATTTTGACTACATACTGTATTCACACCCCTTGACTTTTTCCCCACATTGTTGTTACAGCCTGAATCTAAAATGGACTACATTTAGATTTTTTTTTGTCACTGGCCTACTACACACATTACCCCATAATGTCACTAGAATTATGTTTTCTGTACGTTTTACAACTTAATTAAAAATGAAAAGCTGAAATGTCTTAAGTCAATAAGAATTCAACGCCTTTTTGTTATGGCAAGTCTAATTAAGTTCAGGAGTAAACATTTGCTTAACAAGTCACATAACAAGTTGCATGGACTCACTCTGTGTGCAATAATAATGTTTAACATGATATTTGAATGACTACCTCATCTCTGTTTCCCACACATACAATTGACCTTTTAAGGTCCCTCAGTCGAACAGTGAATTTCAAACACAGATTCAACTACAAAGACCAGGGAGGTTTTCCAATGTCTCGCAAAGAAGGCCACCTATTGGCAGATGTGTAAAAAACAAACACACATTGAATATCCCTTTGAGCATGGTGCAGTTATTAATTACACTTTGGATGGTGTATCAATACACCCATTCACTACAAAGATACAGGCATAATTCCTAACTCAGTTGCCGGAGAGGAAGGAAACCGCTCAGGGATTTCACCATGAGGCAAATGGTGACTTTTTAAAACAGTTACATAGTTTAATGGCTGTGATAGGAGAAAACTGAGGATGGATCAACAACATCAAATCCTATTAGTCACATGCGCCGAATACAACAGGTGTAGACCTTACAGTGAAATGCCGAATACAACAGGTGTAGACCTTACAGTGAAATGCTGAATACAACAGGTGTAGACCTTACAGTGAAATGCTGACTAGAACAGGTGTAGACCTTACAGAGAAATGCTGAATACAACATTTGTAGACCTTACAGAGAAATGCTTACTTACAAGCCCTTAACCAACAATGCTTGAAGAAAAGTGTTAAGTATGAAATAGAAAATAAAAGTAATAAATAGTTAAAGAGCAGCAGTAAAATAACTATAGCGAGGCTGTATACAGGGGGGTACCGGTACAATGTGCAGGGGCACCGGTTAGTTGAGGTAATATGTACATGTACAGTGAGGGGAAAAAAGTATTTGATCCCCTGCTGATTTTGTACGTTTGCCCACTGACAAAGAAATGATCAGTCTATAATTTTAATGGTAGGTTTATTTGAACAGTGAGAGACAGAATAACAACAAAAAAATCCAGAAAAACGCATGTGAAAAATGTAATAAATTGATTTGCATTTTAATGAGGGAAATAAGTATTTGACCCCTCTGCAAAACATGACTCCGTACTTGGTGGCAAACCCTTGTTGGCAATCACAGAGGTCAGACGTTTCTTGTAGTTGGCCACCAGGTTAGCACACATCTCAGGAAGGATTTTGTCCCACTCCTATTTGCAGATCTTCTCCAAGTCATTAAGGTTTCGAGGCTGACGTTTGGCAACTCGAACCTTCAGCTCCCTCCACAGATTTTCTATGGGATTAAGGTCTGGAGACTGGCTAGGCCACTCCAGGACCTTAATGTGCTTCTTCTTGAGCCACTCCTTTGTTACCTTGGCCGTGTGTTTTGGGTCATTGTCATGCTGGAATACCCATCCACGACCCATTTTCAATGCCCTGGCTGAGGTTCTCACCCAAGATTTGACAGTACATGGCCCCGTCCATCGTCCCTTTGATGCGGTGAAGTTGTCCTGTCCCCTTAGCAGACAAACACCCCCAAAGCATAATGTTTCCACCTCCATGTTTGACGGTGGGGATGGTTTTCTTGGGGTTATAGGCAGCATTCCTCCTCCTCCAGACACGGCGAGTTGAGTTGATGCCAATGAGCTCCATTTTGGTCTCATCTGACCACAACACTTTCACCCAGTTGTCCTGTTCATTGGCAAACTTCAGACGGGCATGTATATGTGCTTTCTTGAGCAGGGGGACCTTGCGGGCGCTGCAGGATTTCAGTCCTTCATGGCATGGTGTGTTACCAATTGTTTTCTTGGTGACTATGGTCCCAGCTGCCTTGAGATCATTGACAAGATCCTCCCGTGTAGTTCTGGGCTGATTCCTCACCGTTCTCATGATCATTGCAACTCCACGAGGTGAGATCTTGCATGGTGCCCCAGGCCGAGGGAGATTGACAGTTCTTTTGTGTTTCTTCCATTTGCGAATGATCGCACAAACTGTTGTCACCTTCTCACCAAGCTGCTTGTCGATGGTCTTGTAGCCCATTCCAGCCTTGTGTAGGTCTACAATATTGTCCCTGACATCCTTGGAGAGCTCTTTGGTCTTGGCCATGGTGGAGAGTTTGGAATCTGATTGATTGATTGCTTCTGTGGACAGGTGTCTTTTATACAGGTAACAAACTGAGATTAGGAGCACTCCCTTTAAGAGTGTGCTCCTAATCTCAACTCGTTACCTGTATAAAAGACACCTGGGAGCCAGAAATCTTTCTGATTGAGAGGGGGTCAAATACTTATTTCCCTCATTAAAATGCAATTCTATTCATAACATTTTTCACATGCATTTTTCTGAATTTGTTTGTTATTCTGTCTCTCACTGTTCAAATAAACCTACCATTAAAATTATAGACTGATCATTTCTTTGTCAGTGGGCAAACGTACAAAATCAGCAGGCGATCAAATACTTTTTTCCCCTCACTGTAGTTTAAGTGACTATGCATAGATTATAAACATAGAGTAGCAGCAGGGTAAATGAGTGGTCTGGGTAGCTATTTTATTAGCTGTACAGAAGTCTTATTGCTTGGGGATAGAAGCTGTTAAGAAGCCTTTTTGGACCTAGACTTTGTGCTCCAGTACCGCCTGCCATGCGGGTAGCAGAGAGGACAGTCTATGACTTGGGTGGCTGGAGTCTCTGACAATTTTATGGGCCTTCCTGTGACACCGCCTGGTATAGAGTTCCTGGATGGCAGGAAGCATGGCCCCAGTGATGTACTGGACCGTACGCACTACCCTCTGTAGTGCCTTACAGTCGGAGCAGTTTCCATACCAGGCAGTGATGCAACCAGTCAGGATGCTCTCGATGGTGCGGCTGTAAAACCTTTAGTGGATCTAAGAACCAGTGCCAAATCTTTTCAGTCTCCTGAGGGGGAATAGGTTTTGTCGTGCCCTCTTCACGACTCTCTTGGTGTGCGTGGACCATGTTAGTTTGTTGGTGATGTGGACACCAAGGATCTTAAAGCTCTCTACCTGCTCCACTGCAGCCCCGTCGATGAGAATAGGGGCGTGCTCTCGTTCCTCCTTTTCCTGTAGTCCACAATCATCTCCTTTGTCTTGATCACGTTGAGGGAGAGGTTGTTGTCCTGGCACCACACGGCCAGGTCTCTGACCTCCTCCCTATAGGCTGTCTCATCGTTGTCGGTGATCAGGCCTACCACTGCTGTCATCGGCAAACTTAATGATGGTGTTGGAGTTGTGCCTGGCCATGCAGTCATGGGTGAACAGGGAGTACAGGAGGGGACTGAGCATGCACCCCTGAGGGTAGGGCTGGGCGGTGTACCTGTCTGAACTACACTACCCTACCCTAGGGCTGGGCGGTGTACTGTATTTGACTATATACCGGTATTGATTCACAGACCAGTTTGGGTTTTTACTTTACCTTCTATAACGGTATTTGAGTGTTTGTTTTGTTAAATGTGATATGCTGTGTGTAACGTCCATTTTTATAGTACTTCGCTACATGATCTCTCTCTCTCTCTCTCTCTCTCTCTCTCTCTCTCTCTCTCTCTCTCTCTCTCTCTCTCTCTCTCTCTCTCTCTCTCATATTTATATACTGCTTTCCACACAGACCTAGCCCTGTCACTCAGTCTGCATGGCCAATGCAACACTGTTGATGACACCAACGCTGTTTCCACTTTGCTTCTTCATATAAATCCACTAGCGTTCTATAATGACACTATTAGTTTGTGTTGCTTTACATCCGCAAACAGCTAGTTTGTCTTTTTCTTAGCAAGCTGGGGCCTAAATCTTGTTAGCCGCTAATCGCTAGGTAGCTAGCGAATGTACTGAGTCAGAGCAAACATAACTAGCTATACAGCCTGATAATACCAGGGATGGTGTAGAACCTAAATCAGCATGTTGTTTGATACAGCCTGATAATACCAGGGATGGTGTAGAACCTAAATCAGCATGTTGTTTGATACAGCCTGATAATACCAGGGATGGTGTAGAACCTAAATCAGCATGTTGTTTGATACAGCCTGATAATACCAGGGATGGTGTAGAACCTAAATCAGCATGTTGTTTGATACAGCCTGATAATACCAGGGATGGTGTAGAACCTAAATCAGCATGTTGTTTGATACAGCCTGATAATACCAGGGAGGGTGTAGAACCTAAATCAGCATGTTGTTTGATACAGCCTGATAATACCAGGGATGGTGTAGAACCTAAATCAGCATGTTGTTTGATACAGCCTGATAATACCAGGGATGGTGTAGAACCTAAATCAGCATGTTGTTTGATACAGCCTGATAATACCAGGGATGGTGTAGAACCTAAATCAGCATGTTGTTTGATACAGCCTGATAATACCAGGAGGGTGTAGAACCTAAATCAGCATGTTGTTTGATACAGCCTGATAATACCAGGAGGGTGTAGAACCTAAATCAGCATGTTGTTTGATACAGCCTGATAATACCAGGGAGGGTGTAGAACCTAAATCAGCATGTTGTTTGATACAGCCTGATAATACCAGGGAGGGTGTAGAACCTAAATCAGCATGTTGTTTGATACAGCCTGATAATACCAGGGAGGGTGTAGAACCTAAATCAGCATGTTGTTTGATACAGCCTGATAATACCAGGGAGGGTGTAGAACCTAAATCAGCATGTTGTTTGATACAGCCTGATAATACCAGGGAGGGTGTAGAACCTAAATCAGCATGTTGTTTGATACAGCCTGATAATACCAGGGATGGTGTAGAACCTAAATCAGCATGTTGTTGTGCAACAGTACCTTCTAAATCAAAGAGGAATACCAGAAGCATTAATATGTTAGCTACATGAAGTAGCTAAGAGAAAACGGACAATGTAGCCAAAGATTATAGGGTCCCCTAGGAAACAATTATCAACACTAAGTGTTTTGGTTCCTAAAAAAAAATATCACAACTCCTCCCTGGCATTTACATTAAGTTTTCATGTCAAACAATACTATTCAAAGTGCCCATTATCATATTCTAACTATAGAATTAGAAAAATCATTATATTTCCATGATTCCAACATTTCACCCAAGTGTTTTGCTCGAAATCATAAGTCAAATCGCTATTGCAACATTTGGTTCAAAATAAGGTTTATTCGTGCAGCCCTACGTTCCAGTGTGGAAATGATCTCAAATGAGTGCAGAAATGTATGAAAATACAAAAACATTTTTGGGGGTTGAATTGAACAGTATAAACCAATCAGAATGGAGAAAGACTCATTTGAAATCACCCTGAGGTCATGTGTTGCCACCCTGAGGTCATGCACTACTTATAAAGCACATTTAGAAATGTTATAATTTAAAAACATAAAATACCGTCATACCGTGATGTTTTTTTTTCTTCCAATACCGTGATATGATATTTTGGCCATATCGCCCAGCACTACCTGAAGGACCCCAGTGTTGAGGATCAGCGTGGCGGACATGTTGTTGCCTACCCTTAACACCTGGGGGCGGCCCGTCAGGAAGTCCAGGATCCAGTTGCAGAGGGAGGTGTTTAGTCCCAGGGTCCTTAGCTTAGTGATGAGCTTTGTGGGCACTATGGTGTTGAACGCTGAGCTGTAGTCAATGAACAGCATTCTCACATAGGTGTTCCTTTTGTCCAGGTGGGAAAGGGCAGTGTGGAGTGCGATTGAGATTGCATCATCTGTGGATCTGTTTGGGCGGTATGCAAATCGGAGTGGGTCTAGGGTTTCTGGGATAATGGTGTTGATGTGAGCCATGACCAGCCTTTCAAAGCGCTTCCTTCATGGCTACAGACGTGAGTGCTACGGGTCGGTAGTCATTTAGGCAGGTTACCTTAGTGTTCTTGGGCACAGGGACTATGGTGGTTTGCTTGAAATATGTTGGTATTACAGACTGAGTCAGGGACAGGTTGAAAATGTCAGTGAAGACGCTTGCCAGTTGGTCAGGTCCAACATTGTAGTTACTCCACAATATGAACCTAATTGACAGCGTGAAAAGAAGGAATCCTGTGCTGGCACCACACTAAGGAGGCTTATTAGGGCTCTCTCTCTCTCTCTCTCTCTCTCTCTCAGCTGTCGCCCTTCTTTTTTGTTGGGTGCTGATGCATGGCCTCAGTTTAGAGGGGACTGTCGCTACGAAGCAGTCTTTGGAGTTTTGAACTGATTTGGACTTGAACCAGAGGGTGAAGTATGACTGTACTTAAATGATTCCCTGGAAAATAAACAAACTGAACAGGAAGGAAGTTTATGCCAAACCCATTAGGCTTTTTAATCCCTCCCCCTTTTACGCATCGCTCGGTCTGTTGAGCTGAGTGCCAGCCAGTCAGTCTCTTTTTATATAGGACTACCACAGCACAACATGGCTAGCAAGCTCTGAGACGACAGGAAGAGAAGAAAAACAGAAAGCTGGATACTACTGTACTTCTGACATCTTCCTCGTGATGAGAGAATGAGCCGGTAAAGACTGTTATGTAGCTACTTTTCTTCAGTCGTGTCTTTTCCATGCCCAGTTGATAGTCTCTTCATCCCTAGTTGAGCCACACAGTGGTGGGAATCTTCTCTAAACAGGAATTGCTGAAGCTCCGTTATAATTCCGCGGTGTTTGGGAGAGACCGGTCGTAGATTGATTGTAGGCTAGGGTATGTTTCATATCCGCTGCACTGACACCGACCGTCGGGAGCATGCCCTTTTTACATGGTTTTTTTAATGCAAAGTAGTGCCAGATTATCGTGGTTGTCATGGGGAAATTATGTGACTTAGTAAAGATTTGTCTATATATGAAGAATGTCTTGTTGTTGTTGTGTGAATGGCTGGCTGATGTTCTTGCAGTAGCCTAGTTTATTGTGACTAGAGACGAAGTGCTGTCTCCTGTAACAGGGATTTTACTGCCACTGTAATCCCTGGGCTGGCCGCCTAAGCGTTTTCTCGGATTGCCCAAGTGTAAAAAAACAATTACAATTACAACTAAAACCAGATATACACTACGTAGAAAATATAATGGAGCTAATATATATTTTAAATTATAGTATCTTTGAGAACTAACAGTCACCAAAATAAAAACTAGACAGGGAGAATTGAAAAATTCCCCAAACCAATTAATTTAGCAGTACTGATTTTGTTATTGTTTGATCAAAATAAAATAGAATTAGCCTTGGCAAAAAGCATAGAATCACAGGAAATTAACTGCCACGTTTTCTCTCAGCTGCATGGCAAAATGTGTGTAAATGTGTGTAATTGCAGGAAATCTGCTTACTTTTTTTTTTATGGAGGCCTCAAACCATCACATTTTATTTATATAGCCCTTTTTTTTTTTTTTACATCAGCAGTTGTCACAAAGTACTTATACAGAAGCCCAGCCTAAAACCCCAGAGAGCAAGCGATGCAGATGTAGAAGCACAGTGGCTAGGAAAAAAACCTAGAGAGGAACCAGGTTCTGTGTGCCAGGTGGAGATTATAAGAGTACGTGGCCATTAAGGCTGGATCGTTCTTCAAGATGTTCAAATGGTCATAGAAGACCAGCAGGGTGAAGTAATAATCACATTGGCTGTAGAGGGTGCAAGAGTTCAGAGTTAATGTCAGTTGGCTTTTCATAGCCGAGCGTTCAGAGGTCGAGACAGCAGGTGGGTGGGTGGGGGGTGGGGGGATGGGTTAAAGCAGGTCTGGGACAAGGTGGTTCGGATTCCATAGCTGCAGCCTAACAACAGAAACTGGATCAGCAGCACGACCAGGTGGACTGGGGATGGGGACAGCCAGAAGTCACCAGGCCAGGTAGTCCTGAGGCGTGGTCTTAGCACTCAGGTCCTCCGGCAGGGGAGAGAGAGAGATGAGAGAATTTAGAGGGAGCATACTGAAGACCACACAGGACACCAGATAAGACAGGAGAATTACACCAGATATGACAAACTGACCCTAGCCCCCCGGCATAGAGACGGGGACGGGGTTCACGTCAGTGGACAGGAATGCAGGAATGAAGATCACGCCAGTGACTCAATTCACTTAGGTTGAGTGTAGCAAACAAGAACAAGCCTGGTACGACGTGATGCACCCCTTTCCCGGGATGGCATTGGAGAGCGTGAGCATGCCAGTGACTCAGCCCCCGTAATATGGTCAGAGATAAAGAATACCAGTGGAGATAAGTGAACCGGCCAGGCAGAGACCGCAAGGGTGGTTGGTCACTCCAGTGCCTTGTCGTTCACCTTCGGTCCCCTGGGCAGGACCACACTCAAATCATAGGACCTACTGAAGAGATGAGTCTTCAATAAAGACTTAAAGGTTGAGACCGAGTCTGCGTCTCTCACATGGATAGGCAGACTATTCCATAAAAATGGAGCTCTATAGGAGAAAGCCCTGCCTCCTGCTGTTTGCTTAGAAATTCTAGGGACAGTAAGGAGGCCTGCTTCTTGTGACCGTAGCGTAGGTGTAGGTATGTACGGAAGGACCACATCTGAGAGATGGGTAGGAGCAAGTCCATGTAGTGCTTTGTAGGTTAGCAGTAAAACCTTGAAATCAGCCCTAGCCTTAACAGGAAGCCAGTGTAGAGAGGACTAATATGATCAAATGTTTTGGTTCTAGTCAAGATTCTAGCAGCTGTGTTTAGCACTAACTGAAGATTATTTAGTGTTTTATCCGGGTGGCCGGAGAGTAAAGCATTACAGTAGTAATGTGACAAAAGCATAGAAGTGACAAAAGCATGGATTCGTTTTTCTGCCAGAGAATGTTAGCCAAAAAGTGCATGATTTTTTTTGCAATGTTACAAAGCTGGAAAAATGCTGCTCTTTAAATATTTTTGATATGGCAAAAGAGAGGTCAGGGTCCAGAGTAACGCAGAGGTCCTTCAGTTTTATTTGAGCCGACTGTACAACTATCATTGTCAAACAGCAGATCTCTTTGTTTCTTGAGACCTAGAACTAGCACCTCCGTTTTGTACAAGTTTAAACTTAAAAACATTTGCCACCATCCACTTCCTTATGTCTGAAAGTTTCGGTGTTCCTCAAGGTTCCGTTCTAGGACCACTATTGTTTTCACTATATATATATATATCTATATCTTACCATTGATTTGTCTGAGGACGAACCATCCACAGAGACAAACTGACATCTTTCTGACCGATAAAATCTAAACCCGGCAAGAACATGTCCATGTAGACCAATTATGGTTTCCAATCTTTCCAAAAGAATGTGGTGATCGATGGTGTAGAAAGCAGCACTTAAGGTCTAGGAGCACGAAGACAAACACAAAGCCTTGGTCTAACATAATTGAATGGTAATTTACCATGAGTGCGATCTCAGTACTATGATTGGTGTTAAAACCAGACTGGTGCGTTTAGTAGACATTGTTTGTCTTCAGAAAGGCAGTGAGTTGCCTAGCAACATGCTTTTCTTACATTTTTGAGAGGAATGAGAAATTCAATATAGGCTGTTTTTTTTTCTTTTTTTTTTTTTTTAAATAAAAAAATACTTTTTCAGGAGAGGCTTTGTTGCTGCCACTTTTACTATGTTTGGTACAAATCTGGTAGATAGGGAGACATTTATTATGTTCTACGTCGCAGGGCCAAGCACAGGAAGTAGCTCTTTCAGTAGTTTAGTTGGAATAGGGTTCAGTAGGCAGCTGGAAGGTTTAGAGGCCATTACTATTTTGTGAATGTTTCAAGAGAGACACGATAAAAAAAATAAAAAAATAAAAAACTTTGAGTGTCTCCATTTATCCGAGGTCCTCTAAAATGTAATGTAAAGGTAATGTCCGACGGGCCAACCATTGTCACGCCCCCCTGTTACGCCCACCACCACCTAAGGCCATAAAGAAAAGACCTGTGTAAGTGCAGTCTCTTGTTCACTGAGAGCAGTTCATAGTGAAGGGCATTTGGGGATCAACAGCTGTCTAGTTGTGCCTTGTGCCTTCTCTACCCACCCCAGGGTTATTTTCACTGGTAACTTGCGTCACCCTTGTCCCCTTGTCGAACACGTTTGACGTACTACCGTCTACTATTCATGTCATGGACTATTCTGTTAATTAAATCAACAACATTTTGACTACATACTGTATTCACACCCCTTGACTTTTTCCCCACATTGTTGTTACAGCCTGAATTTAAAATGGACTACATTTAGATTTTTTTTTGTCACTGGCCTACTACACACACTACCCCATAATGTCAGTAGAATTATGTTTTCTGTAAGTTTTACAACTTAATTAAAAATGAAAAGCTGAAATGTCTTAAGTCAATAAGTATTCATTCAACGCCTTTTTGTTATGGCAAGGCTAAATAATTTCAAGAGTACAAATGTGCTTAACACGTTACATACTCACTCTGTATTCACTAATAGTGTTTTAACATGATTTTTGAATGACTACCTCGTCTCTGTACCCCCAACACATACGATTATCTGTAAGGTCCTTCAGTCGAGCAGTGAATTTCAAACACAGATGAAACCACAAAGACCAGGGAGGTTTTCCAGTGCCTTGCAAAGAAGGGCAGATAGGTTAAAAAAAAAAAAAAGAAACGATTGAATATCCCTTTGAGCATGGTGAAGTTATTAATTACACTTTGGATGGTGTATCAATACACCCATTCACTACAAAGATACAGGCGTCCTTCCTAACTCGTTTGCCGGAGAGAAAGGAAACCGCTCAGGGATTTCACCATGAGGCCAATGATGACTTTAAAACAGTTACAGATTTTAATGGCTGTGAAAGGAGAAATCTGAGGATGGATCAACAACATTGTAGTTACTCCACAATACTAACCTAAATGACAGAGTGAAAAGAAGGAAGCCTGTACAGAATAAAAAATATTCCAAAATATGCATCCTGTTCTGTAATACTGCAAAAAAATGGCAAAGCAATGCACTTGTTGACATGAATACAAAGTGTTTTCTTTTGGGGGGCGAATCCAATATAACACATTACTGAGTACCACTCTCCATATATTCAAGAATAGTGGTGGCTGCATCATGTTATGTGCATGCTTGTAATCGATAAGGACTGGGGAGTTTTTCAGGATGAAAAGATATGGAATAGAGCTAAGTCCTAGAGGAAAACCTGGTTCAGTCTGCTTTCCACCACTTCACAGGGAGCTTTAATTCACCTTTTCAGCAGGACAATAACCTAAAAAAACACAAGGCCTAATCTACACTGGAGTTGCTTAGAAGACGGTGAGTGTTCCTGAGTGGTTGGAGTTACAGTTTTGACTTAAATCTGCTTGAATAATCACAATCCAGGTGTGAAAACTTACCAGGTGTGAGACTTACCTAGAAAGACTCTCAGCTGTAATTACTCAGGGGTGTGAATACATGTATTAAAACTCGTTTTCACTTTGTCATTGTGGGGTATTGTCATTGTGGGGTATTGTGTGTAGATGGGTGAGACAAAAACATATATTTAATCCATGTTGAATTCAGGCTGTAACACAAGACAATGTGGAATAGGTCAAGTAGGAATACTTTCTGAAAGCACTGTTTGTTCGTAGTGTGTGTCTGTGTGTGTGCGTGGTGACCGTGTGTCCTTAATGCCACTTTATATAATGTCAACATATCCTACATTACTCATCTCATATGTATATACTGTACTCAATACCATCTGCTGCATCTTGCCTACGCCGGTCAGCCATCGCTCATTCATATATTTATATGTACATACTCGTATTCATTCCTTTACACGTGTGTGTGTGTGTAGTTGCCTGGTTTGTGTGTAGTTGCCTAATTGTGTGTGTGTGTGTAGTTGCCTAATTGTGTGTGTGTGTGTAGTTGCCTAATTGTGTGTGTGTGTGTGTGTGTGTGTGTGTGTGTGTGTGTGTGTGTGTGTGTAGTTGCCTAGTGTGTGTGTGTGTGTGGTTGCCTAATTGTGTGTGTGTGTAGTTGCCTTGTGTGCGTGTAGTTGCTGTGTGTGCGTGTAGTTGCCGTGTGTGTGTGTCTTTAGTTGCCTCGTGTGTGTGTGTGTGTGTTTCCTGTGTGTTTTTGTTTCTGTGTAATCTTGACATTTTAACTTCTTTCTGTTTTGTGGTCTTTGAATAGAGAAGATAAGTTCAGTCTCTCTGTGTCTGAGGTTGTGTTTCATTATAAGTCTCTTTTGTATATAACACTGTCTTTTAGGTATTTTAAAAATAAAATATTAGAATCCCCATTAGCTGTTCCCAAAAGCAGCAGCTACTCTTCCCGGGGTCCAACACAAAACATGAACCATGACATAATACAGAACATTTATTAGACAAGAACAGCTCAAGGACAGAGCTACATCATTTTTTTTAAAAGGCACACGTAGCCTACATATCCATACATCCAAACCATCTAGGTCAAGTAGGGGAGAGACGTTGTGTGCGGTGAGGTGTAGTTTTTATTTTTTTAAACCAGGTTTGCTGTTCACTTGAGCAATATGAGATGGAGCAGAGTTCCATGCAATCATGTCTCTATATAATACTTGTGCGTTTTCTTGAATTTATTCTGGATTTGGGGACTCTGTTGCTGATAAGAGGGTATATAGAATACTAATGTACTTGAAAGGGTAAGTATTTGTTTGGGTGATTTACACTGGCTGAGCGTATAGTATAGTTATGGGCTTGTATTCATTGTCTGAGTAGGACTTCTGATCTAGGATCAGTTTTTAGATTTTGTTTTGTTTTTTTGTTGTTGTATAGATCCTGATTCTAGATCAGCATTCCTACTCTGATACGGTTGGTACTTATGGGTCCTGCTCTTTTGGTGGAACATGCTATGATGATTTGCTAGCAGTTAGAAAGATGTCATTTTAAAACACAGCTTTACTGTGTTATTTACAATTATATGTATTTGTCTGTATTTAGTCTCATTCTTGCAGATTGCAACTCGAGCTCATGTCTTTTTGTCTTTTGAGTCTTTGGCTTTGAGTCATTTGTGTGCGTCCCAAATGACACCCTATTCCCTATACAGTGGACTACTTTTAACCAGGCCCCATAGGGAATAGGGGGCACTACTTTAGACCAGGCCCCATAGGGAATAGGGGGCACTACTTTAGACCAGGGCCCATAGGGAATAGGGGGCACTACTTTAGACCAGGGCCCATAGGGAATAGGGGGCACTACTTTAGACCAGGGCCCATAGGGAATAGGGGGCACTACTTTAGACCAGGGCCCATAGGGAATAGGGGCACTACTTTAGACCAGGGCCCCATAGGGAATAGGGGCACTACTTTAGACCAGGCCCCATAGGGAATAGGGGCACTACTTTAGACCAGGCCCCATAGGGAATAGGGGGCACTACTTTAGACCAGGCCCCATAGGGAATAGGGGGCACTACTTTAGACCAGGCCCCATAGGGAATAGGGGGCACTACTTTAGACCAGGCCCCATAGGGAATAGGGGGCACTACTTTAGACCAGGGCCCATAGGGAATAGGGGCACTACTTTAGACCAGGCCCCATAGGGAATAGGGGCACTACTTTAGACCAGGCCCCATAGGGAATAGGGGGCACTACTTTAGACCAGGCCCCATAGGGAATAGGGGGCACTACTTTAGACCAGGGCCCATAGGGAATAGGGGGCACTACTTTAGACCAGGGCCCATAGGGAATAGGGGGCACTACTTTAGACCAGGACCCATAGGGAATTGGGTGCCATTTGGGGAATCAAGCAAACAGTCATTTTCAATATCAATGTCTCATTGTGTAGCTGTAGGCTGGATTTGTGTTGATAACATACTCCTTGATATAATTACATTGGTAGACCTTTGTTACTACGAAGCCTAAACAGTCTGGAAAAGTAGGTTTTAAACTCTTTAAACCATGGGTTCCCCAGCTGGTGGCCACTTAAATCAGTGTAGATGAAGGGGGAGGAGACAGGTTAAAGAAGGATTTTTAAGCCTTGAGACCGTTGAGACATGGATTGTGTATGCGTGCCATTCAGAGGGTGAATAGGCAAGACAAAAGATTTAAGTGCCTTTGAACGGGGTATTAGTAGTAGGTGCCAAGCACACCGGTTTGAACGTGTCAAGAACTGTAACACTGCTGGGTTTCGTCACGCTCAACAGTTTCCTGTGTGTATCGAGAACGGTCCACCACCCAAAGGACATCCAGCCAACTTGACACAACTGTGGGAAGCACTGGAGTCAACATGGTCCAGCATCCCTGTAGAATGTTTTCGACAGCTTGTAGAGTCCATGCCCCAATGAATGGCGTTCCTAATGTTTTGTACACTCAGTGTATATACGTTGTCTTCGGAAAGTATTCCAAATTTTGTTAGTCTGAATTCAAAATTTATTAAATAGATAGTTCTTTCACACACACACACACAATGACAAAAGTAAAAACGTGTTTTGCAAATGTATTGAAAATGAAATAGAGAAATATCTCTGCTACAATACATAACAGCTACTCAGAGCTTCTCACATTCAAATTGATCTACATTCATGTTATCCCATGGCTGTACGCTCTGCATGCTGTAGCTTGAATCGAGGGTCTAGGTTAGCCAATATCTCTCACAGGGGAAAGGTTTGATTTCTGCCTTGATATCCACCGTGATGGCTAGTAGGATATGTCCCGCCGGGATGGCCGCTAGGATATGTCCCGCCGGGATGGCCGCTAGGATATGTCCCGCCGGGATGGCCGCTAGGATATGTCCCGCCGGGATGGCCGCTAGGCAGCAATGAGTGGAAATAATTGAGATAATCCCTCTTATTCCATTTCTATGGTGGAAAGGCTGTGAACTGTTAGGTGGTAGAATCAATCGTTGCTGTGTTGTTGTCTATGCTATACCCTGATGTCTATCTATGGTTACAATACTGACACACTTGGAGTAGGGTTGCAAAATTGCAGGAAATCCCAAGAAATGTGCGGAATGGTACCACCTTACCTTGCAGACATGGTTTTCCTGGAAGTCCTTGGCTGTTCTGAGGCTCACTGTGGCCTTTTGCATGGCGTGCCTGCGCCGCTCTCTAACAGACTACTGATAGAAATAGCTGATAATCTTGACCTGGATGTTACTGTAGTCCATAGAGTTGGATAGAGGGCACATTTGGACCAAAGCCTGTTTTTGTTTTGCTACTGAGTACTTTAACCATTTTGCAGTAGTTAATTCGTCGGGACTATTAATGAATTCCAATACACTCATAGAAGAAGACAAAGGAAAAAATGTATGATTTGTAGTGAGGTAATACTGGATATGCATATTATTTATACCTCACATGCGACCCATAATGCAATTAACAGTAAATGAAGTCTATCAAAATGTTTATTTGACTCCATAAAGAATATTTTTCAATATGCAAGAGACTACAGTTGAGTTACAGGAATTGGCTATCAATAAAAGGTCTGAAAATTTAATTCTAAAGGCATTTATATTTAATGTCATTGTAAAATGAATGGATTCACATACGGCATAAATATTAAGTTACAAGACAATACTGACATTAACAAAACATATAAAGAGCCTCACCAGAGAGCAATGTCACCCCTCGTTTGACGTAAATGTTATTATTATAATTTCCCGAAGAATGACGCAGGCTGCCATAGACTGAAGAAGAAGCACGACACCCCAATCACTGTTTTTGCTTTTCTGGTTCAATGACAGTCAATTAACAAAGTAGACCAGATCCAGCTGCTAATGCATTGGAGTCTATGGGAGACACACCCCCTTAAGTAGACCGGAACGGATTTTCTTTTCAATGGTGAACGTCCTGAGTACACATCTTCATTTATCCACCATCTTTGCTGTAGCCAAAGATTATCTATTATATTGCTCAGCTGTGACTCGCGGAGGTGATTCTGATTGAACAATGCCATTCAGGTGGGTGGTACCATTTTAAATTAAACCCAGCCCTGAATCCCAGTCCGTAGTCTAAAAATATAATTGTCAGGTAATTTAATAGGAAATGACACGTCATTGAATTTGCACAAAGCGGGCGCTTCGGGGTTGTCACTTCAAGACCAAATATATCATACTTTTAACTCAAACAATGACTTGTTGTGCAACATCATGGGTCAGCATTCTACTGGTGTGGGTGTTTTTTAAGTGAAGTATCTAGGCATGTCCAGAGAGGGAGAGAGATACATGGTCCATAGCTCTTGGGGGAGACAGTCTCTCTCTCCACAGCATCTGACTTGTTGGATTAAACATCTGAGTTGTTAACTCAACAGCTATGCTATTGGTCAACTTCCAATCCAGATATCAGACCTACAGGATGTTATCACAACAGAACCTCTGCAACACAGAAGTGTGACAAAATTCCTGAGAAGACAAGAAGAGTCACCTTAAGGGGGGCTGCGTTGCCTTACAAAATGGACCAATTTTAAAGTTGGAGCTCAATTGCGCTGCCCATGCTGTCAAAGAAGATGCTATTGCAAGGTTAGGAGGTGTGCTATCTTTTCATCTCTATTTTGCAGTCTAATGACATGGAGCTTCCCTCTGTCATCCGTCCTGACCCGTGTTGATGCAAGTGCTGAGATAGAGCTTAGCAGCCACACGACGATCCGACCACAATCGGACGGGAAAGTCTTAAGAGGCACAAGTTAATGCTTTTGTTTGTGTGAACGAACGAAAGCCTTTTGCTCTTCTCCCGTTTCATGTTGTTGATGGTTTGGCTGTAACAATCCATTCCCAAACCCCACTTGACTTGACTCACTTCTGTTTTATACTATGATGCTATGGATGACTAGATTTCAGATAGACCTACATTGGTGGGACAGTGGACTGTAGACCCTAAAGCTAGGCCAGTGGTCACCAACTGCGACTGGTTGATCTTCAAGGCAGTCCTAGTCAATCACCAAATATTTCTGTAGAAAAGCCAACAATAAAAGTTGTGATAGTCTTTCTCTCCTTTTTTTTTTTTTTTTTTTTAAATAAAAAATAAATAAAATTTAAAATTGTATTGTCCTGTTGGTGGTAGGTACACTTGATTCAGAAACCTTGTGCCCCGGGTACGCAAATGTCTTCCCTGAAGCGTTCTGGGAGACCTGTGTCTACTGCGCTGGCCACTGTGCCTACGGAGATTTCACAACCCCGGCCACAGCAAAGTTTTTGATACTTTTGATACTCACAAAACATAACACCGTCTTCTCCCTACTCTTACTCTTACTCCTACTCTTACTCCTGCTGCAGCTGCAGCTGCAATGAATGAATAGCCAAGTGTATCGATCGACCTGTGTTGTTGTTGTTGCTGTTATTGTTAGCTGCTCGTGTCGTCTATTTTAATATTGAGGAATATTTCACTTTCTCTGATCATAGGAACAACGTTTTTTTTTATTTTGCATGAGGCATTACATGCATTACATGCCCCCCCCCCTGGCATATTCATGTTTTCCATGCTTCTTTGTAGTCAATGTTGTGATTGATTCACATGTAGCCTACCCTGTGTTCATATTTATGTTGGATGTTGGTCGCAATTGTGTAGTGTTGTCTGAGGTCAGTGTTTCTCATTCAGTGTTAGTATACCTGTAGCTCACGGACGCTGTCATGAAATCTGATCTAACCAAGTGGATATTTTGTAAAATCTGTCATGATTTATGTTATGCTGCGTAACATTTTTGTTGTTGTTGGTTTTAGAACAAGTTATAATGGCCTCGTCGGTTATAATGGCCTCGTCGGTTATAATGGCCTCGTCGGTTATAATGGCCTCGTCGGTTATAATGGCCTCGTCAGCTCAGTGTTAGTATACCACAGGTATACTAACCCTGTCAAGACCTCCGGTGAGACTGACTCCCGTTCATATTAAACTGGTAGCGTAGCCAGCCCTAATAGAAATCGATGGTGCTAGTTGAACGTGTGCGTGGCATATTGAACAGGGAGATGCGTGGCGTTTTCCATTGTTTTTGGTCTAATTCCATTGATCTCTTTACCACGTATCAGGGTGAGTTGAATACTGCAGTCCTATGAACAGAAACACGGTGGATGAATTGATGTCCAATTTGTTCTTCTTTTTCAAGTCTAAAGGTCAAGGGGAGACTGGTTTTGAGCAAATATTTGTCTCTTGACAAAGTGATTCCATCCAGAGCCACACACAGATATCTATTTTAGTCTTTAAATACCCCTGAGAACACCGTTTACTGACCAACACCCCTGAGACGTCTGTGTGTGTGTGTTGACCCCTGAGATGTGTGTGTACTGTGTTGACCCCTGAGACGTGTGTGTGTGTGTGTGTGTGTGTGTGTTGACAACAGTCTTGAGACCAGCATTGTTTACTCTGTGGACTGTGGGAGAGAAGCATATCTTTTTTTTATTTAACCAGGCATGTCAGTTAAGAACTAATTCTTATTTTACAATGACGGCCAACCCCGGCCAAACCTGGACGATGCTCGGGACACCCGATCACGGCCGGTTGTGATACAGCCTGGATTCAAACCAGGGACTGTAGGTGACGCCTCTTGCACTGAGATCCAGTGCCTTAGGGGTTCCCCGAGTGGCGCAGCGGTCTATGTGGTCCCTGTCTGATCAAGTTCATGGATCTATTTCAATTAAGCTTTCCTCAATTCCTTGCGTCCTCTCTTCTCGCCATCTCCTTCTTTAAAACGTATTGGAGGAGAGGAATTTCTCCTTCTCCTTCAAGAGGAGGTGATGAGGAGAGCAGATGTGAGGAGTCAAGGAAAGATGTGTTGAGAGAGAGCCCAATCAGCTCATGGTACTGGACAGACTGGTCTTTTCCATGAATCTCCAGTAGTTGAGCTTTCTCACTAACCCAGCTGCTAGCGACCGTGCCTAATGCAGGAACACATTGTCCACATTCCTCTGTCAACCACTCATGCAGACAAGATACACACACACACACACACACACACACCAATGCAAATAGGGCTAGGCTACATGCAGCTGTTATCAATCTCGGTCATCTTTTAGTTACCCAACAAGCCTTCATTGTGGTGTTTTCCATTAAAAACCAATATCATTGCTCAAGCGCTTAAATGTAATGATCTGTACACTACAGGCTATATTTAAATGCTCCGTTCCATTGTGTGAGAAAATAATATCAATTTATTTTATATCTCCGACACGACGATTGGTTGCTGACAATACCACAGTCCTCCTGTCAATGAAATAAGTAGAAGCGGAGTCGTATATTTAGAGTTCAGTCAGGTTTTCGAAAGGACGCCATGTTGGCGCTTTCATTCTGCTGTAAACAAGCAGAGCAGAGAATTTATCATCTCTGACAGTTCTCTATGAAATGACCTGCTGTAAACAAGCAGAGCAGAGAATTTAACATCTCTGACAGTTCTCTATGAAATGACCTGTTAAAACAAGCAAAGATTTTAAGACTTTTTTTATTGACTAGCATTCAGGACAATGTGTATCCACATTTTTGGTGTCAATTTATTTGCATATCTGCTTTCGCTGGACATATTTATGTTTTACATAAAAGCACAACACGGAATGGTTAATTAGCGCTTATCAACGGCTATGGAACATTCACTGTCGTCATGGTAAGTAACTCCCAGTGTAGATTTGACCTTGTGTTTTAGGATATTGTCCTGCTGAAAGGTGAATTCATCTCCCCATGTCTGGTGGAAAGCAGACTGAACCAGGTTTTCCTCGAGGATTTTGCCTGTGCTTAACTCTATTCTGTTTCTTTTTATATAAAAAGAAAAACTCCCTAGTCTTTGCCAATGACAAGCATACCGATAACATGATGCAACCACTAAAATATGAAGTGGTACTCAATTATGTGTTGTGTTGGATTTGCCCCAAATATAACGCTTTGTATTCAGGATAAAAAGTTTATTTCTTTACCATTTTTTAAATACTTTTAGTTTAGTGCATTATTGCAAACAGGATGCATGTTTTGGAATATTTTTATTCCGTACAGGGCTCTTTCTTTTCACTCTGTCATTGTATACTGAACAAAAATATAAACGCAACATGTGAAGTGTTGGTCCCATATTTCATGAGCTGAAATACAATTTCCCCAGAAGTGTTCCATTTACACAAAAAGCAGATCCACAGGCCACAATCAACAGCCTGATCAACTCTATCTGAAGGAGATGTGTCACTCTGCATGAGACAAATAGTGGTCACCAGATAATGACTGGTTTTCTGATCCATGCCCCTACCTTTTTGTTAAGGTAGCTGTGACCAATAGATGCATATCTGTATTCCCAGTCATGTGAAATCCATAGATTAGGGCCTAATGAATTTATTTAAATTGACTGAATTCTTTATATGAACTGTCACTTAATAAAATCTTTTAAATTGTTGCATGTTTCGTTAATATTTTGGTTCAGTGTAGGTTAGTATTGTGGAGTAACTACAATGTTGTTCATCCATCTTAAGTTTCCTTCCTCCCCGGGAACTGAGTTTGGAAGGACTTCTGTATGTTTGTAGTGACTGGGTGTATTGATTAACTATCCAACGTGTAATTAATAACTTCACCACGCTCAAAGAGATATTCGATGTCTGTTTTAAAAAAAAAAATATTTACCCATCTGCCAGTAGGTGCCCTTCTTTCCGAGGCATTGGCAAACCTCCCTTGTCTTTGTGGTTGAATCTGTGTTTGAAATTTACTACTCGACTGAAGGACCTTAAAGATAATTGTATGTGTTGGGTACAGAGAGGAGGTAGTCGTTAAACACTATTGCACGTGGTGAGTCCATGAAATGCAACTTATATTACTTGTTAAGCAAATGTTTACTCCTGAACTTATTTAGACTTGCCATAACAAAAGGGGTTGAATACTTATTGACTAAAGACATTTCAGCTTTTCATTTTTTTATTCATTAGTAAAATATTCTTAAAACATAATTCCATTTTGACGTTATGGGGTATTGTGTTTAGGCCAGTGAGAATTATTTTCAAAATTTTAATACATTTTTAATTCAAGCTGTAACACAACAAAATGTGGAAAAAGTCAAGAGGTGTGACTTTCCGAGGAGAGTAGAAGTAATACTTTTTTTGGGGGGGCAGAACAGTACTAGCTGATGGTCACAGGAAATATGACCATTCAACGTGGATATTGCTTGTGTCTGTAATGTCGCCTAATCTCTCTTATGTAGCTCAGCACTGTTCACCAGAGCTGTGTGGACATAGGACTCAATTAAAAACGCTAGAGCTAATCAAACGCTAACTAACCTGTTCACCAGAGCTGCGTGGACGTAGGACTCAATTCAAAACGCTAACTAATCATATTCGGCTAGAAAAAGGGGCTATTTCCATTCAGAAGTAGCTTTATGATGTCTCAACTGCATTGCAACACAGTGTACAGTGGGTACACTCTCTCACTCTTCGTATTCTTCTCTCATCCCTCTCTCCTCATCTGTTCTCCATGTTCTTCTGCTCGACTGTCTGTCTGATGACTCATCTCTGCTCTCTCTCTGAGAGCCCTGTGGTAATCCTGTTAGAGCAGTCTTCCCGTTCCCTTCTCCTCTCTTCTCATAATATAAACAGTATGTCTCTGCTTCTCTATTCCTCTTCTCCTAACATAAACCGAGCCATTCCTTCTCCCTCTTATTCCTCCTCTTCTCCTCCTCCTCATAACATAGTCCTGTCTCACTCATTCCCCTGTGCTCTGTCTCTTCCCTCATCATCCTCTCATCATAGTGTAGTTACCCTTTTCTCTTGTTTCTTTGGTTCCCTCCTCAGAGCAGTGCGTTAGGATTTGCCACACTGCAACAGTACCATGATCAATAAACAGTATTGACCGCAGCTCTAACTAATGAGCCTCCTCTATAAACCTTTTAAGTGGCCAGTCTGGATACGAGCCAAATAGCACCCTATTCCCTATATAGTGCGCTCATTTCGACAAGGACCCATAGGGAATAGGGTGCCATTTTGGACACATGCTCTGTCGGTGTCTACCCCTGTGACCCTGGCTACAACCTTTACAGTCTCCAGGTGAAGAAGACATCTCTGGGAAAACAATACTGACCAGAGGAGAAGACAACATCTCTGGGGGGAAACAATACTGACCAGAGGAGAAGACAACATCTCTGGGGGGAAACAATACTGACCAGAGGAGAAGACAACATCTCTGGGGGGAAACAATACTGACCAGAGGAGAAGACAACATCTCTGGGGGGAAACAATACTGACCAGAGGAGAAGACAACATCTCTGGGGGGAAACAATACTGACCAGAGGAGAAGACAACATCTCTGGGGGGAAACAATACTGACCAGAGGAGAAGACAACATCTCTGGGGGGAAACACTACTGACCAGAGGAGAAGACAACATCTCTGGGGGGAAACACTACTGACCAGAGGAGAAGACAACATCTCTGGGGGGAAACACTACTGACCAGAGGAGAAGACAACATATCTGGGGGGAAACAATACTGACCAGAGGAGAAGACAACATCTCTGGGGGGAAACAATGCTGACCAGAGGAGAAGACAACATCTCTGGGGGGAAACAATGCTGACCAGAGGAGAAGACAACATCTCTGGGGGGAAACAATGCTGACCAGAGGAGAAGACAACATCTCTGGGGGAAACAATACTGACCAGAGGAGAAGACAACATCTCTGGGGGGAAACAATACTGACCAGAGGAGATGGAGAAGACATATCTGGGGGAAACAATACTGACCAGAGGAGAAGGAGAAGAAGACCTATCTGGGAAAACAATACTGACCAGAGGAGATGGAGAAGACATATCTGGGGGAAACAATACTGACCAGAGGAGATGGAGAAGACATATCTGGGGGAAACAATACTGACCAGAGGAGAAGACGACAACATCTCTGGGGGGAAACAATACTGACCAGAGGAGATGGAGAAGACATATCTGGGGGAAACAATACTGACCAGAGGAGAAGACGACAACATCTCTGGGGGGAAACAATACTGACCAGAGGAGATGGAGAAGAAGACCTATCTGGGAAAACAATACTGACCAGAGGAGAGAACTTTAAAAGAGAATGTCAGTTCAATCCAATAGCCTGAACTGTATTATTAACTCTTGGAAGACAATGAAAGTGTTTAAGCAATATTATACGTTACTATTGAAGTCCACTACTCCTATATTGTCTTTCAAGAGTTGCTGTCTGAACATTTTATTTTTATTTTACAGCCTCCTGGGCAATGGGGTCTGAATACTTCCCAAATGCACTGTATATGACTAAAGGCCTGGAGAAATGTGTGTAATTTAAATAAAGCCAGAGAAGAAGAGGCTACTGTGGTGAATTTGCGAGGCATGCAAGACAAGACATTGCGAGATGCAGGTTACTTAAACAAATGTGCATAGTTCTGCCTGCCCCTCCTCTCTGTCCCTCGTGCTGGCCTGCCTGCCCCTCCTCTCTGTCCCTCGTGCTGGCCTGCCTGTCCCTCCTCTCTGTCCCTCGTGCTGGCCCGCCTGCCCCTCCTCTCTGTCCCTCGTGCTGGCCCGCCTGCCCCTCCTCTCTGTCCCTCGTGCTGGCCTGCCTGTCCCTCCTCTCTGTCCCTCGTGCTGGCCTGCCTGCCCCTCCTCTCTGTCCCTCGTGCTGGCCCGCCTGTCCCTCCTCTCTGTCCCTCGTGCTGGCCTGCCTGCCCCTCCTCTCTGTCCCTCGTGCTGGCCCGCCTGTCCCTCCTCTCTGTCCCTCGCGCTGGCCTGCCTGCCCCTCCTCTCTGTCCCTCGTGCTGGCCTGCCTGTCCCTCCTCTCTGTCCCTCGTGCTGGCCTGCTCTGTCCCTCGTGCTGGCCCGCCTGCCCCTCCTCTCTGGTGGGTTTTATGTGGTGTTATTAGTGTAATCAGGGTGTCTCATTAAAGACAAAAAGTCAAGTTTCTCTCTACTCACTAACGAACCTTATGTGCAACTCAACACATTGCCGATTCCTGTCAAAACATTTTTGAATATTTAAAGCAGAAATATATAATTAAACACATGTAAATCGGTGAGTAGAGATTACATTTTCACCTTATTTGATAATCTCTATTTCCTGTTGATATTAACACTGAGTGCTCTTGGCAACAAATTACTACTCTTTGCTTGTGCCCCATAATGGTTCCCTATTCCCTTTTATAGTGCACTACTGTTGACCAGGGCTCTGTATCGGGAATAGGGCTCTGGTCCAAAGGTAATGCACTTTATAGGGGAAAAGGGTGCCATTTGGGATACATCTTTAGCAGTGTGTAGGGAGAGAGTGATTGAGGTGGGAAGACTGGCACTGGGGGCCAAGCTGCTCATGTTGAGTTGACAATCTGTTGTCTTACATGGAAACCTGGTGCAAAGACGTCAGTGACATAGACCTCCACTGCCGGAATGGACGGAATCACCATGAAATCTCTGGAATCATCTAGATTCGCTGATATCACTTTTTATAGGTGAAATCTTTATGATGTCACTGTCAGCTGACGAAGATGCAGCTCTGCAGTGGAGAGCAACTGTCTCACCAGCTCCTGACTAATTCTGTCCCGAAAACAGCTTCTGGACATCAGAACAGCGATCACTAACCTCAAATTTGGAAGAACATTTCTACTCTAACGGGTCGGCAGCTCTGGAACCGTTCTGCGGACCGGGAAACGGAAGAGGACGCGGCGGTAGACGAGGCCGGTGAGGAGGCGTCCTGACGAGACTGTCGGCGAGCAAATAGACCGCCATTGCCATTGTCCGTTCAGAACAACCTGGACGAGTCCCCGATCTAGAGTATTCTATCAACGACACCTGAAAAACTGTAATATTCTATGTTTCTCAGAGTCAAAGTCACCATTATTAGTCAGTTGTACAACCAAATGCCTTCAACTGAAATGTGTCTTCCGCATTTAACCCAACCCCTCTGAATCAGAGAGGTGCGGGGGGCTGCCTTAATCGACATCCACGTCTTCGGCGCCCGGGGAACAGTGGGTTTAACTGCCTTGTTCAGGGGCAGAACAACATATTTTTTTCCTTGTCAGCTTGGGGATTCAAACTTGCAACCCTCCGGTTACAAGTCCAACGCTCTAACCACTAGGCTACCTGCCGCCCCCTCAGGGGGATAACGAATCCAGTTGTTTGTGTCATCCGTTTCGGGAAAGTACCTGTGTAATTGCGCCCAACTCACTCAGGTGCTTCGCTATATCACATTTGACATTGTCCGTAAGCTTGAGTTCATTTGCACACAAAAAATCATACAATGATGGAAAGACCTGTGTGTTGTCCTTGTTAATGCAGACAGAAAAGAGCTCTAACTTCTTAATCATAGCCTCAGTTTTGTCCTGCACATTGAATATAGTTGCGGAGAGTCCCTGTAATCCTAGATTCAGATCATTCAGGCGAGAAAAAAACATCACCCAGATAGGCCAGTCGTGTGAGAAACTTGTCATCATGCAAGCGGTCAGACAAGTGAAAATTATGGTCAGTAAAGAACTTTGAACTTGTCTCTCAATAAAATACTTTGCACTTTGATAACCAGCGCACTTCTGTATGTTGTAAAAGCGTTACATGGTCGCTGCCCATATCATTGCATAGTGCAGAAAATACATGAGAGTTCAGGGGCCTTGCTTTAACAAAGTTAACCATTTTCACTGTAGTGTCCAAACGTCTTTCAAGCTGTCAGGCATTCCCTTGGCAGCAAGAGCCTCTCGGTGGATGCTGCAGTGTCCCCAAGTGGAGTCGGGAGCAACTGCTTGCACGCGCGTTACCACTCCACTATGTCTCCCTGTCATGGCTTTTGCGCCATCAGTACAGATACCAGCACATCTTGACCAAGTCCATTTGATGCCACAAAGCTGTCCAGTACTTAAAAAAAAAAATATATACACTGCTCAAAAAAATAAAGGGAACACTTAAACAACACAATGTAACTCCAAGTCAATCACACTTCTGTGAAATCAAACTGTCCACTTAGGAAGCAACACTGATTGACAATAAATTTCACATGCTGTTGTGCAAATGGAATAGACAACAGGTGGAAATTATAGGCAATTAGCAAGACACCCCTAATAAAGGAGTGGTTCTGAAGGTGGTGACCACAGACCACTTCTCAGTTCCTATGCTTCCTGGCTGATATTTTGGTCACTTTTGAATGCTGGCGGTGCTTTCACTCTAGTGGTAGCATGAGGCGGAGTCTACAACCCACACAAGTGGCTCCAGGTAGTGCAGCTCATCCAGGATGGCACATCAATGCGAGCTGTGGCAAGAAGGTTTGCTGTGTCTGTCAGCGTAGTGTCCAGAGCATGGAGGCGCTACCAGGAGACAGGCCAGTACATCAGGAGGCGTGGAGGAGGCCGTGGGAGGCAACAACCCAGCAGCAGGACCACTACCTCCGCCTTTGTGCAAGGAGGAGCACTGCCAGAGTCCTGCAAAATGACCTCCAGCAGGCCACAAATGTGCATGTGTCTGCTCAAGCGGTCAGAAACAGACTCCATGAGGGTGATATGAGGGCCCGGCGTCCACAGGTGGGGGTTGTGCTTACAGCCCAACACCGTGCAGGGCGTTGGCATTTGCCAGAGAACACCAAGATTGGCAAATTCGCCACTGGCGCCCTGTGCTCTTCACAGATGAAAGCAGGTTCACACTGAGCACGTGACAGGCGTGACAGAGTCTGGAGACGCCCGTGGAGAACGTTCTGTTGCCTGCAACATCCTCCAGCATGACCGGTTTGGCGGTGGGTCAGTCATGGTGTGGGGTGGCATTTCTTTGGGGGGCCGCACAGCCCTCCATGTGCTCGCCAGAGGTAGCCTGACTGCCATTAGGTACCGAGATGAGATCCTCAGACCCTTGTGAGACCATATGCTGGTGCGGTTGGCCCTGGGTTCCTCCTAATGCAAGACAATGCTAGACCTCATGTGGCTGGAGTGTGTCAGCAGTTCCTGCAAGAGGAAGGCATTGATACTAAGGACTGGCCCGCCCGTTCCCCAGACCTGAATCAATTGAGCACATCTGGGACATCATGTCTCGCTCCATCCACCAACGCCACGTTGCACCACAGACTGTCCAGGAGTTGGCGGATGCTTTAGTCCAGGTCTGGGAGGAGATCCCTCAGGAGACCATCCGCCACCTCATCAGGAGCATGCCCAGGCGTAGGGAGGTCATTCAGGCACGTGGAGGCCACACACACTACTGAGCCTCATTTTGACTTGTTTTAAGGACATTACATCAAAGTTGGATCAGCCTGTAGTGTGGTTTTCCACTTTAATTTTGAGTGTGACTCCAAATCCAGACCTCCATGGGTTGATAAATTTGATTTCCATTGATCATTTTTGTGTGATTTTGTTGTCAGCACATTCAACTATGTAAAGAAAAAAGTATTTAATAAGATTATTTCATTCATTCAGATCTATGATGTGTTATTTTAGTGTTCCCTTTATTTTTTTGAGCAGTGTATATATCCTATTGTCCTGGTTTGCAGAAGAGGATGTCTTCCTTAATTGACCCCCCATAAACGTAATGGACATATACCAGGAGCTGGTCCAGGCCCGCCACGTTTGTTGACTCATCCAGCTGTAACACACACAGTTCACTAGCTTGTATGCGAAGCAGTAATTGTTTCAAAACATCTCCTGCCAGGTCAATAATGTGTTGTGAAACAGTGTTGTTTGATGGAGACATTGTCTGTATAGTTTTGTTGGTCTTTCCCCCCCCAGCATTGTCCCAGCCATAGCAGCAGGAAGAATGAAGTCCTCCACAATAGTATGGGACTTGCCTGTCCTGGCCACTCGGTAGCTCACCATATAAGACTCTTCTAGCCCCGTCTTATTAATGGGATCTGTTGCTTTCATACATGTCTTACTACTTGAAAGTCACCTTTATTCTCGCTCAAAAAACTCCCGTGGCTTATTTACCAAATTGGCATGTTTCGTTTCTACATGTCTGCGCAAGAGTGAAGGTTTCCCTCGAGAGAGTAACGGTTAATGTGATTGGATGTTAATTATTGGACTAGGCTACCTGGATTTGACATTGTGTTGTTATTTCGCTGAACACTAGATGGTTTAATTTTATTTTTGTCACTGAAATGAGGCTACGCCTGTAGGAGGGGGAAAAAAACTCACCCAAATGTATAGCCCCGTTGGAAGATATAAATATACTGTTTGAAAATGTGAATTAAAAAAATTGAATCACATTTTGATTTGGCATACCTACTCGGCGTTGTGCGTCCCCGAGTTTGGGAATACCTGATCTAGACGGAGGCCCTACCACTTGAACTACAGTTTATCTGCAGGCCCCTACTACATGAACTATGTCTGTAGGGCCCCTACTGCCTGAACTATGTCTGTAGGGCCCCTACTGCCTGATCTATGTCTGTAGGGCCCCTACTGCCTGAACTATGTCTGTAGGGCCCCTACTGCCTGAACTATGTCTGTAGGGCCCCTACTGCCTGAACTATGTCTGTAGGGCCCCTACTGCCTGAACTATGTCTGTAGGGCCCCTACTGCCTGAACTATGTCTGTAGGGCCCCTACTGCCTGAACTATGTCTGTAGGGCCCCTACTGCCTGAACTATATCTGTCGGGCCCCTACTGCCTGAACTATATCTGTCGGGCCCCTACTGCCTGAACTATGTCTGTAGGGCCCCTACTGCCTGAACTATGTCTGTAGGGCCCCTACTGCCTGAACTATGTCTGTAGGGCCCCTACTGCCTGAACTCCAATAAGAACAGTCATTTTAAAATATGTCTTCAGCTTTCATGCCTGGTGAGCATTCGGGACCTACTTTCCAACCCAGGGTGTAATGGAATCACTGTGATGTACAGTCTCTATTAACCCTTCTGAAGCAGACAGCCAGTGTGTGTTGTCTCCTTCCTCACCTGTTTGTGGCTCTGTCACAAATGACATCCTGTTCCCTATATAGTTCACTACTTTTAACCAGACTGCCCTGTTCAAAAGTAGTGCACTAAAAAAGGGAATAGGGTGCCATTTGGGATGTACCCAGTGGTCTACAACAAGACTGCCATGTGGTCACTTTCCTTTAGTATCTCTAGATTATCTGTCATAATCTCAGATCTACCAGGGTGGCCCTAGCTGTCATAATCTCAGATCTGGACCATGTAGCCTGTACAGTTCTATAAGTACTAAACTGGATGGATCTATGTAAACTGTACGGTTCTATAAGTACTAAACTGGATGGATCTATGTAAACTGTACGGTTCTATAAGTACTAAACTGGATGGATCTATGTAAACTGACAGCCGCTGTCAGGATCGATTTGGAATCTTTTTTTCTGCATGCGTGGAGAATAATAATTAACTGACTCGCCTAGTTAAATAAATGTTAAATAAATAACATATGTATGTAGGCAGGATACAGTTCTATAAGTAGAATCTATGTATCTATAGTAGTGGTATAATGTAAACTGACAGAAGCTGTCAGTGTCTATTTGTGGTCCGTGTTAAATCCTTCGACCCTCTGACATTAGTCCTTTTAATGTTGTAAATTTAGTTCAGACTTGCCGCATTGCTGTCGTCGTCGCTCGCCAACACTCACATGCCTTCAAGGTGATGCAAGTTAAGCCGAAAGGGCCGAGGTCAAATCAGACAAAATGATGTCACTGTTGTTGACCAGCCAGAGAGACTTTAGAAAAGCAAAGCAGTAACTTAAAAAAAATATATATATTTTTTTTAGAAACCACCAGTCAGGAGGATACAGACAGCTCAAGAGGTATGCTTAGATATGCAAAAATAAAAAATACATAATTAAACAAAATTATTATGGTTCGAAGGGCACGTCGACAGATTTTTCACCTTTGCAGGCTGGTGGATTCGAACCAGTGACCTTTTGGTTACTGGGCCAACGCTCTTAACCCCTAGGCTACCTGAGAACTAGAGACTGCCTCCAAGATGGCTGACCTTTCGCTTTCAACTTAATCAACTCACTTTCGCATACGGCATTTCATGGTCGCTGTCGTCTTTCTTATTGGGATTACTCCGCCTGCGCACTGGACAGACGGCAGTATCGCTAGCAAATACCCATAAACTTCCAGTCATTGCGCTAACGCTAGTTAGCAATTGTCCTAGCACTAGTTAGCAACTTCTTTCAAACTGCACGCAGAGACTTAAAAATAAAAATCCACAAATTAATCTGACTCTGGGGAAGTAGATAAAGGGCCTCCATTGCCAAAATCCCAAAGTATCCCATTTAACCTTTTTGTACCCTTATGTATTAACTCCCAAAATGTATAACAGAGCAGACCGTTACTAAGATGGGAGTATCACTGAACATGATTGTGGAAAATATATGTTGGGTTTGTTGTGCTATCATCTGCTAGCAGCAGTTTTAACCACAGGCTTTTATGTGCTAGCTGTCTAGTCTGTGTGTTATACATGTGCAAGGAGCGTGAAGCTATGCATTTGTATAAGGCAACTCGTTCTCATTCTGAGAAATAAGTATCTTCTTTTTCAGGTAGGCCAATTTGATTTCAACATCTGTTGCCAGGTAGAATACGCTAAGATGCAATTTCTAAATGTGCTTGTGCGTCAGCAGTTTTTTCCCTCTTATGTCAGTCACTGACAGTCACTAAATTAACCCATTTTTTTAGGTTGGTAAGTTAGTCTAGCGGCCAGCTACCTACCCACCCACACTGTACCCCGCTGCTATAGGCCAGTTGCTATGGGCCAGTTGTCATCCTCTCACTACTATGTGCCGGTTTTCCCTGATTTACGCCGCCTCGCCTACTCCTGTACCAAATCAAATTGTATTTGTAACATGCTTCGTAAAACAACCGGTGTAGACTAACAGTGACATTCTTACGGGGTTCTTCCCAACAATGCAGAGAGACAGAAAAGAGACATAATAAAAAGATTAAACACATAATAATAAACAATAGCAGCGTATGAGATGAGTCAAACAATGCAGATAGTCCGGGTAGCTATTGGTTAACTATTTAATTAACTATTTATCTAACTTTTTAGCAGTCTTATGGCTTGTTCAGGTTCCTGTTAGTTCCAGACTTGGTCCACTGGTACTGCGTGCCGTGCGGTAGAAGAGAAAACAGTCTATGACTTGTGTGGCTAGAGTCTTTTAAATGTTCTGGGCCTTCCTCTGACACCGCCTGGTATAGAGGTCCCGGGTGGCAAGGAACTCTGCCCCAGTGATATACTGGGGCCGTACGCACTACCCTCTGTAGCGCCTTGCGGTCGGATGCTAAGCAGTTGTCATACCAAGCGGTGATGCAGCCAGTCAAGATGCTCTCGACGGTGCAGCTGTAGAACTGAGGAGCTGATGACAAATCTTTTCAGCCTCATGAGGGGGAAAAGGCGTTGTCGTGCCCTTTTCGTGACTGTATTGCTGTGGACCATGATAGATCCTTAGTGATGTGGAATTTGACACAGAAGAATTTGAAGCTCTCGACCCGCTCCACTACAGCCCCGTCGATGTGGATGGGAGTGTGCTAGCTCCTCCGTTTCCTGTAGTCCACGATCAGCTCCTTTTTGTTTAACTAAAAAGCATGCTTTTAATAGAGAATATCTTGACTAGTCCGGGACTTATCTTTGTCTGGAAAACAGACCCTATGTCGTTTAACAATCGATTAGCCTATATTTGGAAAGCTTCTATTGTTGTGGAATGGAAAAAACATCACCTGTCTTGTCAGATTAATAATCCAGTAGGACAGTGAGTCAGCTGAGCTATCTGTTTGTTCTGTTACGTGGATAAGGAGTCTGATTGGCTCTCTGCAGATTATCCTACAGATCCATACATGAATTTTCCAATGGGAGACTGCAGTGTCTCGCTTAGCTTGGCCTACACTGAGACACTGCAGACTCCTATGTCCTAACGTCGTTGTTTTATCACGTTGATGCGATCTGCCCCTGAATTCTAAAACACTTCTCCTACGGCTAAAAGATCTGGGTGAAAAAAGGACATCTGGACCACGACAATCCCCCTACTTACAGAGGCTAGCTAAGCCTAGACCTACACTGTGACATACAGATTAATATGGGGCCAGTAACCGAAAGGTCGCTGGTTTGAATCCCGGGGGCCGACAAGCTGAAAAAAAAAATAATAATCTGTCGCTATGCCCGTGAGCAAGGAACTTAACCCTAATTGGGGGCACTGGACAATGGTGACCCCACTCCCTGCACGTGTCTCAGGGATAGTTGGGATACGCAAGAAAGACATTTCCATTAAACACTTACAAGTGTGTAACAGGACAAATGTAAGCACCCCAGCGTTACAATTATATTTTACAAGGTAGTTGGACTGTATGAGGAATTATATTTTCCAGGACATGTGGCCTTGACGTGTTTGCTGTGCTTGTGGTGTTGTTGTTGGGGGGTGTATGGCTGTGTTCCCAAATGGCACCCTATTCCCTATATAGTGTCTTATGGGCCCTTGTCAAAGTAGTGCACTACATAGTGAATCAGTTAGGATGCTGTCTGAGCCCTGGGATGGGAAATACTTGGAATGCTGTTCTGCGTACGGCTAGTTCACTCACTCAATTAACCCTCTCTCTCTCACTCACTCACTCACTCACTCTCGTGAGTGATTTAATGTTAACGATCCCAAATGTGTTTAAACGTCACGCCCCTAATAAGGTCTGAATAATGAACAATTCTGACTGACGTTGCTCTCTCTCTCTGTCTCTCCCCACCCTGCCTCCTATCTCTCAGGTGGCCGTCGAAGGTGTGACGTCATCGCCCGGGGGCTCTTCACCGAGGAGCCGGCATCTGATTGGTCCGTTTGGGTTGCGGCTGGCGGGCTGGCTCCTCCCCCTCCCGGCGGCAGCGTGCGTTCCCAGCCGCCTCCCAGCACCCCACGTTCGCCCGGCCTGCTCGCCCATGCCCCCGCCACCCCCACCAGGCCCTCCAACGCCATGTGCCTTCCCCACACCATGGAAGCAGCAACGGGGAAGCACGGAGCAAGCCAGGCAGGGTTAGGCCTAGGTGGGCCGGGGCTGGGCCAGGGGGGACGGCGGTGTGGAGGGGTAGCGCTAGAGCCCTTCGTACACCAGGTGGGAGGGCACACCAGTATGATGCGTTACGACGACCACACGGTGTGTAAACCCCTAATTAGCCGGGAGCAACGCTTCTATGAGTCGCTGCCCCCTGAGATGAAGGAGTTTACACCAGAGTACAAAGGTAAGAGGAGGAACACGCGCACACACACGTCAGAACCAAGCACTGGTCGTGTAATGTTACCTGACATGCTCTTAGTCAAACACACGTCAATCCATCTGTTCATCCGTCTATTCATCCGTCCATCCATTCATTTATTCATTCATTCATTCTGACCCAGTACAAAGGTGGGAGGAATGTTCCAATGTCAATTGAATTTCCCACTGTTTGGATGATGAAAGTGACACGAGAGAGAACCGGAGCACTCCTGCGTAGTGCCATTCGAAGCACTGTGGTTCATCACACGCTGACAGAGGTGCCACTATGCAACAGTTCAGGGAGTACTCACGTGTTGTGCCACGCAGAACTGCCAAACTCACACTGGCAAAGGTATTACAGTCAGATGCCATCACTCCTACCCCTCCAGTAACCTTCCAGTAACCTTCCAGTCTTACCCCTCCACTCCTACCCATCCTAGGGTCCCTCCACTCCTACCCCTCCTAGGGTCCCTCCACTCCTACCCCTCCTAGGGTCCCTCCACTAATAACCCTCCTAGGGTCCCTCCACTCCTACCTCTCCAGTCCTACCCCTCCTAGGGTCCCTCCACTCCTAGGGTCCCTCCATTCATACCCCTCCACTCCTACCCCTCCACTCCTACCTCTCCACTCCTACCCCTCCACTCCTACCCCTCCTAGGGTCCCTCCACTCCTACCCCTCCACTCCTACCCCTCCTAGGGTCCCTCCACTCCTACCCCTCCTAGGGTCCCTCCACTCCTACCTCTCCAGTCCTACCCCTCCTAGGGTCCCTCCACTCCTAGGGTCCCTCCACTCCTACCCCTCCACTCCTAGGGTCCTTCCAGTCCTACCCCTCCAGTCCTACCTCTCCACTCCTACCCCTCCTAGGGTCCCTCCACTCCTACCCCTCCTAGGGTCTCTCCAGTCCTACCCCTCCTAGGGTCCCTCCACTAATAACCCTCCTAGGGTCCCTCCACTCCTACCTCTCCAGTCCTACCCCTCCTAGGGTCCCTCCACTCCTAGGGTCCCTCCACTCATACCCCTCCAGTCCTACCCCTCCAGTCCTACCTCTCCACTCTTACCCCTCCTAGGGTCCCTCCACTCCTACCCCTCCTAGGGTCCCTCCACTCCTACCCCTCCACTCCTACCCCTCCTAGGGTCTCTCCACTCATACCCCTCCACTCCTACCCCTCCTATGGTCCCTCCACTCCTACCCCTCCTAGGGTCCCTCCACTCCTACCTCTCCAGTCCTACCCCTCCTAGGGTCCCTCCACTCCTACCCCTCCTAGGGTCCCTCCACTCCTACCTCTCCAGTCCTACCCCTCCTAGGGTCCCTCCACTCCTAGGGTCCCTCCACTCATACCCCTCCAGTCCTACCCCTCCAGTCTTACCCCTCCACTCCTACCCCTCCTAGGGTCCTTCCACTCCTACCCCTCCACTCCTAGGGTCCTTCCAGTCCTACCCCTCCAGTCCTACCCCTCCACTTCTACCCCTCCTAGGGTCCCTCCACTCCTACCTCTCCAGTCCTACCTCTCCTAGGGTCCCTCCATTCCTACCCCTCCACTCCTAGGGTCCCTCCAGTCCTACCCCTCCAGTCCTACCCCTCCACTTCTACCCCTCCTAGGGTCCCTCCACTCCTACCTCTCCAGTCCTACCTCTCCTAGGGTCCCTCCATTCCTACCCCTCCACTCCTAGGGTCCCTCCAGTCTTACCCCTCCAGTCTTACCCCTCCACTCCTACCCCTCCTAGGGTCCCTCCACTCCTAGGGTCCCTCCAGTCCTACCCCTCCAGTCCTACCCCTCCACTCCTACCCCTCCTAGGGTCCCTACACTCCTACCCCTCCTAGGGTCCCTCCACTAATAACCCTCCTAGGGTCCCTCCACTAATAACCCTCCTAGGGTCCCTCCACTAATAACCCTCCTAGGGTCCCTCCACTCCTACCTCTCCAGTCCTACCCCTCCTAGGGTCCCTCCACTCCTACCCCTCCACTCCTAGGGTCCTTCCAGTCCTACCCCTCCAGTCCTACCTCTCCACTCCTACCCCTCCTAGGGCCCCTCCACTCCTACCCCTCCTAGGGTCCCTCCACTTCTACCCCTCCTAGGGTCCCTCCACTTCTACCCCTCCTAGGGTCCCTCAAACCCTCAGTGCAGGCAGAAACGTTGTGGACAGAAGATTAGGTCTGATTCTCAACAAACATTGTCCCTGTGTTCTCTTGAAGTGTAACACAGACAGCCTAGTTTCCTGTGGCATTCAGTCCTCGTAACCCACTCAGAGGCTTTCCCCAGAGAGAGAGAGAGAGAGAGAGAGAGCCAAGTCTCCTTGGAAAAACACTGTCACACCCTGCCAAAAGTACGACAGACCAGGAGTTCTCATAGGCTTTGATCTGATTCTTGGCTGGTCTGACTGTACACTGAGCTGTCTGAGACAGGATGTCAGGATGTTATAACTATAATATCAGACAGACATTAACATTAGCCAGGGTGTCTATGTATCTACGAGAGGACAGAGCTAACTAGAACAAAACAGAACCATGATTCTTTGGGATATTCACAAAATGAATCCATTAGACTTGGAGCATTGGAACAGGGATTGTTAACATTCATTCTACATTTTGTATGTTGAAGCATAATTGAAAAATAATTGATCAAAGTTTTCTTATTACATTTTGGGCTTCCTTTAAGACTCCATAATGTTTCATCTGTAGGTGCTACAAAGCAGACGTTTGTGTCATCAGAAGCTTTACCGTCTGCTCTGTAGTATGAGTAGCATTTTGGATTTTAACGCTTTTCTTACATACATTTTTGGAATATTGAAAATATACCATCTTTGATTCAGTATATTGTTGAACGTAATATACTCTACGTGCAAGGTGTGACTAACTTATGAGGATATTTTTCTTCATTTACAGTGTGTCCATGTTTCTAAATCTGAGTAAATCACAGTGTTATAACTCACGTAGAGCCCATCCACCCAGCCATCCACCCAGCCATCCACCCAGCCATCCACCCAGCCATCTGTTTGGGATGGCAGCATTTGGTTTAATCAATCATATTGAGTTAGACTGCTAATAAAGCACTGCAGTGGAAAGAGCTCTGGTCTGGCTGTGGTCTGGCTCTGGCTGTGGTTTGGCTCTGGTCTGGCTCTGGCTCTGGTTTGGCTCTGGTCTGGCTGTGGTCTGGCTCTGGCTGTGGTCTGGCTCTGGCTGTGGTCTGGCTGTGGTCTGGCTCTGGTCTGGCTGTGGTTTGGCTGTGGTCTGGGTCTGGTCTGGCTCTGGCTGTGGTCTGTCTCTGGCTGTGGCTCTGGTCTGGCTCTGGTCTGGCTATGGCTCTGGTCTGGCTCTGGCTGTGGTTTGGGTCTGGTCTGGCTGTGGTCTGGGTCTGGTCTGGCTCTGGCTGTGGTTTGGCTCTGGTCTGTGATGCTGACTCTGGTCTGGCTGTGGTCTGTGGTGCTGTCTCTGATCTGGCTGTGATGCTGGCTCTGGTCTGTGATGCTGGCTCTGGTCTGGCTGTGGTCTGTGATGATGGCTATGGTCTGGCTCTGGTCTTGCTGTGATGCTGGCTCTTGTCTGTGATGCCGGCTCTGGTCTGGCTGTGGTCTGTGATGCTGGCTCTGGTCTGGCTATGGTCTGGCTCTGGTCTTGCTGTGGTCTGTGGTGCTGGCTCTGGTCTTGCTGTGGTCTGTGATGCTGTTTCTGGTCTTGCTGTGGTCTGTGATGCTGGCTCTGGTCTGGCTGTGGTCTGTGATGCTGGCTGTGGTCTGTGATGCTGGCTCTGGGGTGCTGGCTGTGGTCTGTGGTGCTGGCTCTAGTCTGTGGTGCTGGCTCTAGTCTGTGGTGCTGGCTCTAGTCTTGCTGTGGTGCTGGCTCCGGTCTGGCTGTGGTCTGTGATGCTGGCTCTGGTCTGGCTGTGGTCCTTTTGGTTTACTTGTCCTGATGCGAAACAATTGACCACATTACATGATTAATGAATGGGAAAGGGATATAGATTGACTTTATTTCAGCCAGTTAGACACCTTTTATAAACTAGTCAACACCTGCTGTTCAGTTGTCAATCAAAGCACAGTAAATAGTCTACTATAGTCTACTGGCTCCGTGAAACACACGGAAAAAGAAAATAAATAAATGTGCCAGAAAACAACAATTAGTCTAAGTGGATTTCAACTCATTGTTACCACATTACATTACATAAGGGGCGTGCAAATTCACCAGCATTATGCTCTCTCCCTCCCTCACTTTAACACCCCGCAGAGTAAAATACTGCGCTGATAGTCTACTGCATAAGACATATGGTCCGTCAACCCTCCATCTGGAGAGCTACTGGGTGTGCAGGCTTTTCATTCAACCCTGCTCAAACACACCAGAGTCAGTTCATCATCCTGTTGAACAGCAGTTTTTTTTTTTTTTTACAATGTGGGGTGTTAGAGCAGGGTTGGTGTAAAATCTTGCACACCCGGTATCTCTCCTGGACGTTCCAGGAGGATGGTTGGCCACCCTGCACACCCAGTATCTCTCCCTGGAGGATGGTTGGCCACCCTGCACACCCAGTATCTCTCCCTGGAGGATGGTTGGCCACCCTGCACACCCAGTATCTCTCCAGGAGGATGGTTGGCCACCCTGCACACCCAGTATCTCTCCAGGAGGATGGTTGGCCACCCTGCACACCCAGTATCTCTCCCTGGAGGATGGTTGGCCACCCTGCACACCCTGCATCTCTCCAGGAGGATGGCTGGCCACCCTGCACACCCTGCATCTCTCCAGGAGGATGGTTGGCCACCCTGCACACCCAGTATCTCTCCAGGAGGATGTCTGGCCACCCTGCACACCCAGTATCTCTCCAGGAGGATGTCTGGCCACCCTGCACACCCAGTATCTCTCCAGGAGGATGGCTGGCCACCCTGCACACCCAGTATCTCTCCAGGAGGATGGCTGGCCACCCTGCACACCCAGTATCTCTCCAGGAGGATGGCTGGCCACCCTGCATACCCAGTATCTCTCCTGGAGGATGGTTGGCCACCCTGCACACCCAGTATCTCTCCAGGAGGATGGCTGGCCACCCTGCACACCCAGTATCTCTCCAGGAGGATGGCTGGCCACCCTGCACCTCTCCAGGAGGATGGCTGGCCACCCTGCATCTCTCCAGGAGGATGGCTGGCCACCCTGCACACCCAGTATCTCTCCAGGAGGATGTCTGGCCACCATGCACACCAGGTATCTCTCCTGGAGGATGGTTGGCCACCCTGCAAAAATGCAATTACAACTAAATATTTTTTGTCTTTCTAAAATAATTCCCCCATTCAATGAACCAGGGATCAAATGGCTAAGGTGGGCGAGGTGGCTAACTAAGATATTCATCTATTTGTAAGGTAAAAATATTCCATGTTCAGGGGAGATCTTGACCGTATAGGAGTTAATTATCAATTAGGCTTTGTCAGAATGACATGGCCAGTATTGAATAGAGAAGAATCCTAGCCAATTATGAGCGCTTGAGAGACGGTTTTACAACTGGAGTATGCAGAATTGGTTTCATCAATTGTGCACCTGTACCTGGCCATTTGCGGTTATTCGCATGTCCCGGTGGAAAGTTATTTTTAGGACATGGCACATGACAATGACCTTTTTAATATACGCTAATAGTTAACTATCGAGAACCAGCCAAACTACACTATGTTTGGAATTGGCTATCTAGTTAGTCTGTTGTGTTTCAGTATTTTACCTGCTGCGTAATGTCTCTCTCCTCTGGCTTTGGGTGACAAAAAACGTCATGATTGGAAAAACTTGTGCCTGTCAATGCAGGTCTACAATAATTATACTCTGAGATTGGGACAGTGTGCAAAACAGTACTTCTGGAGGACACTGATCCTATTCTGATGGGACTGGCCTAATTGTTTGATAATGTTTTTTTAGTCTTTTTTTTTTGTTTTAACTTAAATCTATATTCGTCTTGTCTAACAATTTTTTTTCTACTTCCCCCGGGCAAGCGGACTAGCGGATTGAAACTTTTGAATGAAAAATAGCCTAGTTAATAATATGAAGTGGAAAAGTAGCTGGCTGAAAATGAGTCTAACTGGCTGAGGTGCTAATGGAAAACCATGTTAGGTCAACATGGTCCTATGGAGTTAGGTCAACATGGTCCTATGGAGTTAGGTCAACATGGTCCTGTGGAGTTAGGTCAACATGGTCCTATGGAGTTAGGTCAACATGGTCCTGTGGAGTTAGGTCAACATGGTCCTGTGGAGTTAGGTCAACATGGTCCTGTGGAGTTAGGTCAACATGGTCCTGTGGAGTTAGGTCAACATGGTCCTGTGGAGTTAGGTCAACATGGTCCTGTGGAGTTAGGTCAACATGGTCCTGTGGAGTTAGCGGTAGGCAGCCTAGCGGTTAAAAGCGTTGGGTTTTTGGTTCGAATCCCCGAGCCGACTAAGTGAAAAATCTGTTGATGTGCCCTTGAGCAAGGCACTAAACCCTAATTGCTCCTGTAAGTGGCTCCGAATAAGACCGTCTGCTTAATGCAGAGGTCTAAGGCACTGCATCTCAGTGCTAGAGGCGTCACTACAGACCCTGGTTCGATTCCAGGCTGTATCACAACCGGCCGGGATTGGGAGTCCCATAGGGCGGAGCACAATTGGCCCAGCGTCGTTAGGGTGTCTCTACTGCAGAGACTTTGATATTACCGGCCGCAATTGATATGGCGAAAACAATGTCTGGGGAGGCAGAGGCACAGAAAGTCACATCAATACCTTTGTCAGATAACACTGTTAATGTGTGCTGTTGCTAGCAATCAAGAGGGAACTGAAAGAAAATAAAAACATTTTACGAGGGCCTCCCGAGTGCTGCGCTGTGGTCTAAAGCACTGCATCGCAGTGCTAGCTGTGCCACTAGAGATTCTGGGTTCGAGCCGCGACCGGGAGACCCATGGGGCGGCGCACAACTGGCAAAAGGGATGTCCTTGTAGGGATGTCCTTGGGATGTCCTAGGGATGTCCTTGTCCCATCGCACACTGACACGGTCGCCAGGTATACGGTGTTTCCTCCCGCACATTGGTGCGGCTGGCTTCCGGGTTAAGTGGGCATTGTGTCAAGAAGCAAGAAGCAGTGTGGCTTGGCTGGGTTGTGTTTCGGAGGACGCACAGCTCTCGACCTTTGCCTCTCCCGAGTCCGTACGGGAGTTGCAGCGATGAGACAAGACTGTAACTACTAATTGGATACCACAAAATTGAGGAGAAAATGGGGTTTAAAAAAAATAAAATAATTACAGATGAGTGACCGAAATCAGTGGATTCAGAGGAAAGAGTTCTTATTGGAGAGTCTTTCAAAAGAGAACCACGGCCCCTTCCCATTTTTCTAACATAAAACAGCATCGGTAAGTGTCCCACACGAGTGATGACTGCTCACCTCCCAATGCTTGGAAGAGCACTTTGGGGACCTACTTCCAAATCCGTTTAACTGTGATCCTAGCTCAGTTGACATGCCAGTAAGTGAAATCAAACAGCTGGTCGAACTGCATTCACAGGTCACTACGGAGGAGTTTTGTTCTTGACCTAAAGGGAATAAATACTCTGCAGTCTCTCTGAGCATTAATGCCGCTTTCAAAACAACTGGGAACTCGGATATCTCTGACTTCCAACTTCAGTGTGTTCAAGACAACTAGGGACTTTGGGGGGAAAAAACTAGCTCCGACTGGGAAAAATCATTTTGAACGGTCATCCAACTCGGGAACTCTGGACTCCTTTCTAGAGCTCCGACTTGAAGATTAATGACATCATGATTTGACATTGTATTTTTCTGACTTTCCAGTTGTCTTGAAAGCACCATGAAACTCATAGTACCCTTCGCCAGCTCATATCTGTGTGAAGCTGGATTCCGTGCTCTCGTCTGCATTAAAACACCCATCTCATTAGTGGAGCTGAGATAAGATGCATTGTGTCAGACTCATTTGCAATTGACTATCACAGCCCCACATTAAAAGTATGTAATGGTGAGTTGAGGAGACGATCAGAAATACTGTTAGAATGTTTTACAATTGACTGCCATTGCCCCCCCAAAAAGTAAACATTGGCTGTTAACTACAGAGCATTTGGAAAGTATTCAGACCCCTTCACTTTAAAACAGTTTTCCACGTTACAGCCTCATTCTACACACGATACCCCATAATGACAAAGCAAAACCAGGTTTTTATAAATTTTTGCAAATGTATTAAAAAAATCTACTGATATGACATTTACATAAGTATTCAGACCCTTTACTCAGTACTTTGTTGAAGAACCTTTGGCAGCGATTACAGCCTGGAGTCTTCTTGGGTATGACGCTACAAGCTTGGCACACTTGTATTTGGGGAGTTTCTTCCATTCTTCTCTGCAGATCCTCTCAAGCTCTGTCAGGTTGGATGGGGAACATCGCTGCAAAGCTATTTTCAGGTCTCTCCAGAGATGTTGGATTGGGTCCAAGTCAGGGCTCTGGCTGGGCCACAAGGACATTCAGAGACTTGTCCCGAAGCCACGTCTGCGTTGTCTTGGCTGCGTGATTCAGGGTTGTTGTTTTTTTTGGAAGGTGAACAGTCTGGGGTCCTGAGTGCTCTGGAGCAGGTTTTCATCAAGGATCTCTCTGTACTTTGCTCCGTTCATCTTTCCCTCGATCCTGACTAGGCTCCCAGTCCCTGCCACTGAAAACATCCCCACAGCATGATGCTGCCACCACCATGCTTCAACCTAGAGATGGTTCCAGGTTTCTTCCAGATGTGACGCTTGGCATTCAGGCCAAAGAATTCAATCTTGGTTTCATCAGACCAGAGAATCTTCTTTTTCATGGTCTGAGAGTCTTTAGGTGCCTTGTGGCAAACTCCAAGCGGGCTGTCATGTGCCTTTTACTGAGGAGTGGCTTCCGTTTGGCCACTATACCATAAAGGCCTGATTGGTGGAGTGCTGCAGAGATGGTTGTCCTTCTGGAAGGTTCTCCCATCTCCACAGAGGAACTCTAGAGCTCTGTAAGATTGACCATCGGGTTCTTGGTCACCTCCCTGACCAAGGCCCTTCTCCCCCAATTGCTCAGTTTGGCCGGGTGGCCAGCTCTAGGAAGTGTCTTGGTGGTTCCAAACTACTTCCATTTAAGAATGATGGAGGCCATTGGGTTCTTGGGGACCTTTAATGCTGCAGACATTTGTGGTGCCCTTCCCCAGATCTGTGCCTCGACACAATCCTGTCTCGGAGCTCTACGGACAATTCCTTCGACCTCATGGCTTGGCTTTTGCACTGACATGCACTGTTAATTGTGGGACATTAAATAGATAGGTTTGTGCCTTTCCAAATCATGTGCAATCAATTGAATTTACCACAGGTGGACACCAATCAAGTTCTAGAAACATCTCAAGGATGACCAATGGAAACAGGATGCATCTGAGCTCAATTTCGAGTCTCACAGCAAAGGGTCTGAATACTTATGTAAATAAGGTATTTTTGTTAACTTTCCTGAATTTGCAAACACTTGCTTTGTCATTGGGGTATTGTGTGTAGATTGATGAGGGGGGAAAATGAATCTATTGTTGAAGAAGGCTGTAACTTAACAACATGAGGAAAAAGTGAAGGGGTCTGAATACTTAATTCTTTTTCACATGGTTGGGGTCGTGGGCCAAAAAAAGTATGGGAACCCCTGAGTTGGATCGACATGGCCCTATGGGAACCCCTGAGTTGGATGGACATGGCCCTATGGGAACCCCTGTGTTGGATGGACATGGCCCTATGGGAACCCCTGAGTTGGATGGACATGGCCCTATGGGAACCCCTGAGTTGGATGGACATGGCCCTATGGGAACCCCTGAGTTGGATGGACATGGCCCTATGGGAACCCCTGAGTTGGATGGACATGGCCCTATGGGAACCACTGAGTTGGATCGACATGGCCCTATGGGAACCCCTGAGTTGGATGGACATGGCCCTATGGGAACCCCTGAGTTGGATGGACATGGCCCTATGGGAACCCCTGAGTTGGATGGACATGGCCCTATGGGAACCCCTGAGTTGGATGGACATGGCCTATGGGAACCCCTGAGTTGGATGGACATGGCCCTATGGGAACCCCTGAGTTGGATGGACATGGCCCTATGGGAACCCCTGAGTTGGATGGACATGGCCTATGGGAACCCCTGAGTTGGATGGACATGGCCCTATGGGAACCCCTGAGTTGGATGGACATGGCCTATGGGAACCCCTGAGTTGGATGGACATGGCCCTATGGGAACCCCTGAGTTGGATGGACATGGCCCTATGGGAACCCCTGAGTTGGATGGACATGGCCCTATGGGAACCCCTGAGTTGGATGGACATGGCCCTATGGGAACCCCTGAGTTGGATCGACATGGCCCTATGGGAACCCCTGAGTTGGATCGACATGGCCCTATGGGAACCACTGAGTTGGATCGACATGGCCCTATGGGAACCACTGAGTTGGATCGACATGGCCTATGGGAACCCCTGAGTTGGATCGACATGGCCCTATGGGAACCCCTGAGTTGGATCGACATGGCCCTATGGGAACCACTGAGTTGGATCGACATGGCCCTATGGGAACCCCTGAGTTGGATCGACATGGCCCTATGGGAACCACTGAGTTGGATCGACATGGCCCTATGGGAACCCCTGAGTTGGATCGACATGGCCCTATGGGAACCCCTGAGTTGGATCGACATGGCCCTATGGGAACCACTGAGTTGGATCGACATGGCCCTATGGGAACCCCTGAGTTGGATCGACATGGATGGCCCTATGGGAACCCCTGAGTTGGATCGACATGGCCCTATGGGAACCACTGAGTTGGATCGACATGGCCCTATGGGAACCACTGAGTTGGATCGACATGGCCCTATGGGAACCACTGAGTTGGATCGACATGGCCCTATGGGAACCACTGAGTTGGATGGACATGGCCCTATGGGAACCCCTGAGTTGGATGGACATGGCCTATGGGAACCCCTGAGTTGGATCGACATGGCCCTATGGGAACCACTGAGTTGGATCGACATGGCCCTATGGGAACCCCTGAGTTGGATCGACATGGCCTATGGGAACCCCTGAGTTGGATCGACATGGCCCTATGGGAACCACTGAGTTGGATCGACATGGCCCTATGGGAACCCCTGAGTTGGATCGACATGGCCCTATGGGAACCCCTGAGTTGGATCGACATGGCCTATGGGAACCCCTGAGTTGGATCGACATGGCCCTATGGGAACCCCTGAGTTGGATCGACATGGCCCTATGGGAACCACTGAGTTGGATCGACATGGCCCTATGGGAACCCCTGAGTTGGATGGACATGGCCCTATGGGAACCCCTGAGTTGGATGGACATGGCCCTATGGGAACCCCTGAGTTGGATCGACATGGCCCTATGGGAACCACTGAGTTGGATCGACATGGCCCTATGGGAACCACTGAGTTGGATCGACATGGCCCTATGGGAACCACTGAGTTGGATCGACATGGCCCTATGGGAACCACTGAGTTGGATCGACATGGCCCTATGGGAACCACTGAGTTGGATGGACATGGCCCTATGGGAACCCCTGAGTTGGATCGACATGGCCCTATGGGAACCCCTGAGTTGGATCGACATGGCCCTATGGGAACCCCTGAGTTGGATCGACATGGCCCTATGGGAACCACTGAGTTGGATCGACATGGCCCTATGGGAACCACTGAGTTGGATCGACATGGCCCTATGGGAACCCCTGAGTTGGATCGACATGGCATTATTCAGTGCTGCTGAGCTCAGTTAGCTGCTGTTGCATGAAAGAGAAGACTGGCCCATATTCATAAAAAGTCTCAAAATAGGAGTGCTGATCTGGGATCAGGTCCCATCTGTCCATGTCATCTTGTTTGTTATGTTGTAAAAGGTGAAGATTTTTGAATACGGGCTCATGCCAGGGGCTCACCTGGGATTGAACCAGTCTGTGTGTAAAACCTCTGAACACACACACAGGCTGAATCTTTAATGGTCATTAAACTGATCCCTGACAGCACTCGGTTTCAGGAGCACAGTACACTGCTGTGCTCACATTATCACGTTTTCTCCTCTTACGCTCTCTGGCTGTCTCTCACCTACACACGCAAGCACACATGGTCCTCCCCTGACATCAGCCCTGTCTCCATTGGCTAGTGGTGTTGAGTCCTGGTTGGCTGGTGACATAATCTAGGAGGGATCTGAGAGTCAAAAACCTTAGCTGCTGTCTATCCATCCATCCATCCATCCATCTATCCATCATCCAGCCATCCATCTCCATCCATCATCTATCCATCCATCTCTATCTAGCCGTCCATCTATCCATCATCTATCCATCCATCATCCATCCATCATCTACCCATCCAATCTATCCATCTATGCATCCAATCTATCCATCCATCATCCATCTATCCATCCAATCTATCCATCTATGCTTCCAATCCATCCATCTATCCCATCTATCCCATCTATCCATCTATCAAGAGTCCTCAAGAGAGGAGAGGCTAGCTTAGAGCATTTACCCACTGCTGCCCTATCTATCCATCTCTATCCATCCATCATCCATCTATCCATCCATCATCCATCTATCTATCCATCTCTATTCATCCATCCATCCATCCATCTATCCATCTATCTATGCATCCAATCTATCCATCTATCTATCAAGAGTCAGCAGGAGAGGAGAGGCTAGCTAAGAGCATTTACCCACTGCTGCCCTACCCTGCCCTGCCGTCCCCCACCCTTCCCTGCCCTGGCTGTTGTTTAGCTGTGTTTTTGTAGCCCATGTGTTGGTAGAGTGTGTCAAACTGACAGGTAGCATTAGGCTACATTGTAGTTAACATTTTATTGGAAAGTTTTTTTTAGAAAGCCTCTCCATCTATCATTAGCATCATCGCTAACGGCTACACAAAGTGGTAGACGCTCGCACCGCACACACGCAGACGGGCATTCTCATTGTCTCTTCAGAAAGTTTCAGGAAATGCCCCCACCCTACCTTTCCACACCCCGCCCGCCTCTGTCTCTCTCTCTCTGAGTGGCTAGCATCATTTACCCACTCTGGCCCCACCCTGCCTGTCTCTTTCTACTGTGATCTTTCACCTACACATTCTCTACCACTCTAGAATGAATCAGAGGAGATAGATGAGTCCTATTTCTCTCTCTCTCGCTGTCTCTCTCTCTCGCTGTCTCTCTCTCGCTGTCTCTCTCTCGCTTGCTCTCTCTCTCGCTTGCTCTCTCTCCGGCTTTCTCTCTCCTCTCCGGTTCCCTCTCAACCTCTCCCTAACCCTGACGTTGTGACAGACTGCCTGGCCAGATGAGATGACATTCACCTCTACCTCCTGTAAACCTGAACCCATATTGTTTCCCTTTCCCCGCTTATCTTACACACTGGTGGGTTTTTCCTCTAGTTTCAGGTTTCTGCCTGTACATTATGTCTCATCAGTCTTTCTCCCATGGAAGACCCCTTATTATCAAAATATTTGATGCAGATGCTTATTTTTATTCCGTACAAATTTATATTTTCTTAAGATTTGCCATACTCTATAATCCAATTTATTTTAATTTAAACATTGTACTGTATCCAGAAGTATTTCAAATGTAATTGGATAAACCACCCACCCAAGTGCACCTTCTCTCCTCTCTCTAGGCATGGTGTTGGTGTGTTTCGAGGGGGACATTGACGGCTACATCAACCTGGTGGCGTACCCGTACGTGGAGAGCGAGAGCCTGGACCACGAGGACCTACCGGAAAGGGACCAACCCCGGAGGAAACACTCCCGACGCAGCCTCTACCGCTCCACCTCCGAGATCAAAGAGGAGAGGCTACCATGCGAGAGTGACAGCACTGAGAAGTGAGTAGGACCCAGGTGCTTGATTGTTCATATGAAAGACTGGAATAATGTAGGTTGGCTAACTAAGTTGAATATGTTGCGATGCCCCTGGGTTTGTGTTTTGGGTGGCCTGCGTTAGTTGTTAACCTGTGTTCCTGTGTGTTGTTCAGGAGCTACACACAGAAGGGAGAGACATGTACGACAGACCTACTGTAGGTCCTACTGAAAAATAATGTACGACAGACCTACTGTAGGTCTACTGAGACTTCGTGTAGGACAGGCCTACTGAGACGTCGTGTAGGACAGGCCTACTGTGAGCTAAATTAGTGTGTTGACATGTTGGACGTACTGCCAAATTCTATAAAATGACATTGGAGGTGGCATATGGTAGAGAAATGAACATTAAATTCTCTGGCAACAGTTCTGGTGGACATTCCTGCAGTCAGCATGCCAATTGCGCGCTCCTTCAAAACTTGGGACATTGTGTTGTGTGACTAAACTGCACATTTTAGCGGCCTTTTATTGTCCCCAGCACAAGGTGCAGTTGTGTAATGACCATGCTGTTTAATCAGCTTCTTGATATGCCACACCTGTCAGGAGGATGGATTACTCCTTGGCAAAGGAGAAATGCTCACTAACAGGGATGGAAACAAATGTGTACTGAACATTTTGAGAGAAATAAGCTTTTTTGTGCTTATTGAACATGATTTATTTCAGCTCATGAAACACGGGTCCGACATTTACATGTTGAGTTTATATTTTTGTTCAGTGTAGTTTATCTATTTACTACTGTAAAATGGGTACATTGAAATGAGGACGTTGTTAGGCCTGTAGGCTACTTCACCAGTATGAACCAGCAGTCAGCAAAGGTGAGCAATTTATTCTGAAATGATCATGGAAATTAAATAGGAAATAGGTTCCTATTTCTAACTATTTTAGCACTACTCACTAATGGCCAATGATCACATCTTGTTATTATAATAATTATAATGTTTTGTTGTTGTTGTGAATAGGCATGCCATCATATCCCCCCCGTCTGCACAAAATACTAATCTACTGCCTGCTTGCAATGCAATGCTTCAACCACTAGAAACCGAGTGTAAACATGCTCTAAAGTTAGCAGGAAGCTAAGCACATTCTCACATCTATTCAGTTTTTATGAATGCCAACTTATGCGTGAAAATATTTTGTAGATACGCATCGTTTCTACATGAGGCCCCTGGAGCTCCAGTCCCACACTGACATGCTGTGGTGCTGTAGTTAACCTGTTAGTTAACCTGTTAGTTAACCAACGGTCCCACACTGACATGCTGTGGTGCTGTAGTTAACCTGTTAGTTAACCAACGGTCCCACACTGACATGCTGTGGTGCTGTAGTTAACCTGTTAGTTAACCAACGGTCCCACACTGACATGCTGTGGTGCTGTAGTTAACCTGTTAGTTAACCTGTTAGTTAACCAGCGGTCCCACACTGACATGCTGTGGTGCTGTAGTTAACCTGTTAGTTAACCTGTTAGTTAACCAGCGGTCCCACACTGACATGCTGTGGTGCTGTAGTTAACCTTTTAGTTAACCAACGGTCCCACACTGACATGCTGTAGTTAACCTGTTAGTTAACCTGTTAGTTAACCAGCGGTCCCACACTGACATGCTGTGGTGCTGTAGTTAACCTGTTAGTTAACCAACACTGACATGCTGTGGTGCTGTAGTTAACCTGTTAGTTAACCAACGGTCCCACACTGACATGCTGTGGTGCTGTAGTTAACCTGTTAGTTAACCAACGGTTTCTCCTGTGTTAACCCTGTTATCCTGTGTGTTTTTATGGTCCCCCACCCAGTCTCCAGGAGCTGAAGAGTCCTCGTCCAGAGCTCCAGATCTACAGTGATATTCCCTTCCAGATGCTGGATAATAACAGTGGCCTGGGCTCAGAGAAGATCAGCCACAACCCCTGGAGCCTCCGCTGCCACAGACAGCAGCTCAGCCGCATGAGATCAGAGTCCAAGGACAGGAAGCTCTACAGTATCCCTTTTATTTATTTATTTATTTATTTATTTATTTATTTAACCAGGCAAGTCAGTTAAGAACAAATTCTTATTTACAATGACGGCCTACCCCTGGCCAAACCTGGACGATGTTGGGCCAATTGTGCGTCGCCCTATGGGACTCCCAATCACTTCCGGATGTGATGTAACCTGGATTCAAACCAGGGACTGTAGTGACGCCTCTTGCACTGAGATGCAGTGCCTTTAGACCCTATTTAGCCATCTATCAATATATTGATCTATCAATCTATTGATTTATCAATGCCTTGTCGTATCTGCTGGGTTCTTAGTTAGTATAGTAACACAAATCAGACGGATGTTTGGAAGCTCCGCTAAATTTACGTACTAGGACGATTGTTTCTGCTTCTACTCAGTCCTAAACGGGTCAGTGGCAGGAACAGGATGCACAATTGATCAATGCTCCTGAAAAATGAGGTGATGTTTTCCTTATCGATCACTACGGGTCCTCATGTTGAGGTATCTGGGACGGACTGACTGACTGACTCAACCAATCAATGAGGATCCATCAGTCTCCTGTTTCCATGTTGTTGCCTAACCATATAGATAGACGGGGTTAGACAGGGTAAATAAACAGAAGGGAAGTGCTAACTGGGTTAAGTTGAACTTTTCATGATTAGGTACCTGTAACTGAGACTGATGTTTTCCCTCATTTTGATTTAGTTAGTTCTCTATTCACACTTACCTTAACCAGACAGGGTGAGGGGGAAAGATGAGGATAGATGCGTAGAAGGATAAACAGAGGGAAAGTGCTAACAGGGGAGTTGACCAATGACGTGGTCAAGTTAAACAAACACTATCTATCTGACTCCATCTATCTGACTCCCAAGGTGTTGGTCAGGAGTAATGTTACAACACTGCTGTCCTAACATTAACAGACCCTGGAGGTTCTCTGAGGATCTAACCTGTCGAAAGTAGGCCGTGGGAAAAGACAGGGCTCAGACCCAACCTCTGTCCCAAATGGAAGGCTATTCTCTATATAGTCACTAGGGTTCCATTTGGGACACAGCCTAGAGTTGAGGTTCTGCCCGAAATGTAGAAATTCACATCCAAGGGCACTCCTCGAGAGCCGCACCCTTCTTTCCCAACTGTCAAAGTAGTGTCAGGTTCTTCACTGACCATATAAAACACTGACCACCACAGGAACCAAATATTATCAGAAGATAATATCATGTTGTACTTAAAAATCTGGGGAATTCCTCGACTTCAGTCTCCGTCTGTGTCCCAAATGACACCCTATTCCCCTACATAGTGCTCTACTTTTGACCAGGGCTCTATGGGTCCTGGTCAAAAGTAGTGCACTATGTAGGGGAATAGGGTGTCATTTTGGAAGTGTCCTGTATCTACGATGGCCTGCGAGTGAGTGAGTGAGTGGTTGATTGTTTAGGCACTTAGTTCAAGTCCACTGTGTACCTGACTGTCTGTCCTTTGTTTTCAATTCTTAGCTGACATGAGCCCCCATGTTAAAGAAGAACACCGTCCTGAGTCTCTCTCACATGTACAGCGGCAGAAGAAACTAGAGACGACGGGGGCAGATTAGACTTTCCACTGTGCTCACACATTCTTCTTGCTCTGTTCTAGTTTTTTTGCACACTGAGAGGAAGAAGAGATTTAAAATGATATTTTACTGAGACTTGACTCCTGCACGTTAAAACGGTTTCATTTGGGTTCAAACGTTAAGACACCTAAAGAGATTGACTGTCTGAATTGTTTTTAGATTTTTTCAGTCCTCAAAAGTGGTTGAAAGTCGAGTCTCAATGTCTTAACACGCCATCTGTTTTGTCGATCCAGTTGTAGTCCCCTGTCCCAATCACGAATGAAGTTTAATTTAGACCTATAGAATGATCACTATGATGACACATATGCCTGGGGTTTAAAGAATGCTGAAAAATTCTAGAACAGAACAAGTTACCACAAAGGCTGTGATATAGTGTAGTGGGAGACTGTTGGCTGTACGGCTGGGATATAGTGTAGTGGGAGACTGTTGGCTGTACGGCTGGGATATAGTGTAGTGGAAGCCTGTTGGCTGTACGGCTGGGATATAGTGTAGTGGAAGACTGTTGGCTGTACGGCTGGGATATAGTGTAGTGGAAGCCTGTTGGCTGTACGGCTGGGATATAGTGTAGTGGAAGACTGTTGGCTGGGATATAGTGTAGTGGAAGACTGTTGGCTGGGATATAGTGTAGTGGAAGCCTGTTGGCTGTACGGCTGGGATATAGTGTAGTGGAAGACTGTTGGCTGTACGGCTGGGATATAGTGTAGTGGAAGCCTGTTGGCTGTACGGCTGGGATATAGTGTAGTGGAAGACTGTTGGCTGTGATATAGTGTAGTGGAAGCCTGTTGGCTGTACGGCTGGGATATAGTGTAGTGGAAGCCTGTTGGCTGTACGGCTGTGATATAGTGTAGTGGAAGACTGTTGGCTGGGATATAGTGTAGTGGAAGCCTGTTGGCTGTACGGCTGGGATATAGTGTAGTGGAAGCCTGTTGGCTGTACGGCTGGTATATAGTGTAGTGGAAGCCTGTTGGCTGTACGGCTGGGATATAGTGTAGTGGAAGCCTGTTGGCTGTACGGCTGGGATATAGTGTAGTGGAAGCCTGTTGGCTGGGATATAGTGTAGTGGAAGCCTGTTGGCTGTACGGCTGGGATACAGGTGAAGATAGGCAGCATGGTGATATATGGGTGTCATGAGTCTATAGTCTCTACACATCTACAGCTTAAGGACTCTCGGGGATGCCAGCCGGGTGTTTGTTGCTTCGTTATTTGTCTCAACTTGAACTCCTCCCAAAAGTCTTTCCTCTCTATAGGCCACCGACATGTGTTGTTATTTTTGGCTCTATCCAGTACACCTAAATATGACAGATTTAACAAGGGGAAATCCAGCCAGGGGATAGTGTTTGTTATTGGTCTGTTATTTGGACTCAACCCCACCCTCTCCATGTCCTTTTAACTCCATTAGCTAGTGTGTATGTAATATCTCTGGTAATACTTTAGTTACTCATCTACAGGCCCTTTATACAGTAAGCTATGAACACAGGAACATGAATCCATGATGGGCTATGCTGTGTTATACCAACTAAACTATGCTATGCTGTGTTATACCAACTAAACTATGCTATGCTGTGTTATACCAACTAAACTATGCTATGCTGTGTTATACCAGCTAAACTATGCTATGCTGTGTTATACCAGCTAAACTATGCTGTGTTATACCAACTAAACTATGCTATGCTGTGTTATACCGACTAAACTATGCTATGCTGTGTTATACCAGCTAAACTATGCTATGCTGTGTTATACCAACTAAACTATGCTGTGTTATACCAACTAAACTAAACTATGCTATGCTGTGTTATACCAACTAAACTATGCTATGCTGTGTTATACCAACTAAACTATGCTATGCTGTGTTATACCAACTAAACTAAACTATGCTGTGCTGTGTTATACCAACTAAACTATGCTGTGTTATACCAACTAAACTATGCTGTGTTATACCAACTAAACTATGCTGTGTTATACCAGCTAAACTATGCTATGCTGTGTTATACCAACTAAACTATGCTGTGTTATACCAGCTAAACTATGCTATGCTGTGTTATACCAACTAAACTATGCTCTGTTATACCAGCTAAACTATGCTATGCTCTGTTATACCAGCTAAACTATGCTATGCTCTGTTATACCAGCTAAACTATGCTATGCTGTGTTATACCAGCTAAACGATGCTATGCTGTGCTATACCAACTAAACTATGCTGTGTTACACCAACTAAACTATGCTATGCTGTGTTATACCAACTAAACTATGCTATGCTGTGCTATACCAACTAAACTATGCTGTGTTACACCAACTAAACTATGCTATGCTGTGTTATACCAACTAAACTATGCTATGCTGTGTTATACCAACTAAACTATGCTATGTTGTGTTATACCAGCTAAACTATGCTATGCTGTGTTATACCAGCTAAACTATGCTGTGTTATACCAACTAAACTAAACTATGCTATGCTGTGTTATACCAACTAAACTAAACTATGCTATGCTGTGTTATACCGACTAAACTATGCTATGCTGTGTTATACCAGCTAAACTATGCTGTGTTATACCAACTAAACTAAACTATGCTATGCTGTGTTATACCAACTAAACTATGCTATGCTGTGTTATACCAACTAAACTATGCTGTGTTATACCAGCTAAACTATGCTATGCTGTGTTATACCAGCTAAACTATGCTATGCTGTGTTATACCGACTAAACTATGCTATGCTGTGTTATACCAACTAAACTATGCTGTGTTATACCAGCTAAACTATGCTATGCTGTGTTATACCGACTAAACTATGCTGTGCTGTGTTATACCGACTAAACTATGCTGTGTTATACCAGCTAAACTATGCTATGCTGTGTTATACCAACTAAACTATGCTATGTTGTGTTATACCAGCTAAACTATGCTATGCTGTGTTATACCAGCTAAACTATGCTGTGTTATACCAACTAAACTAAACTATGCTATGCTGTGTTATACCAACTAAACTAAACTATGCTATGCTGTGTTATACCGACTAAACTATGCTATGCTGTGTTATACCAGCTAAACTATGCTGTGTTATACCAACTAAACTAAACTATGCTATGCTGTGTTATACCAACTAAACTATGCTATGCTGTGTTATACCAACTAAACTATGCTGTGTTATACCAGCTAAACTATGCTATGCTGTGTTATACCAGCTAAACTATGCTATGCTGTGTTATACCGACTAAACTATGCTATGCTGTGTTATACCAACTAAACTATGCTGTGTTATACCAGCTAAACTATGCTATGCTGTGTTATACCGACTAAACTATGCTATGCTGTGTTATACCAGCTAAACTATGCTGTGTTATACCAACTAAACTAAACTATGCTATGCTGTGTTATACCAACTAAACTATGCTATGCTGTGTTATACCAACTAAACTATGCTGTGTTATACCAGCTAAACTATGCTATGCTGTGTTATACCGACTAAACTATGCTATGCTGTGTTATACCGACTAAACTATGCTATGCTGTGTTATACCAACTAAACTATGCTGTGTTATACCAGCTAAACTATGCTATGCTGTGTTATACCGACTAAACTATGCTGTGCTGTGTTATACCGACTAAACTATGCTGTGTTATACCAGCTAAACTATGCTATGCTGTGTTATACCGACTAAACTATGCTATGCTGTGTTATACCAACTAAACTATGCTCTGTTATACCAGCTAAACTATGCTATGCTGTGTTATACCAACTATGCTATGCTATGCTGTGTTATACCAACTAAACTATGCTATGCTGTGTTATACCAGCTAAACGATGCTATGCTGTGCTATACCAACTAAACTATGCTCTGTTATACCAGCTAAACTATGCTATGCTGTGTTATACCAACTAAACTATGCTATGCTGTGTTATACCAACTAAACTATGCTATGCTGTGTTATACCAACTAAACTATGCTATGCTGTGCTACACCAACTAAACTATGCTATGCTGTGTTATACCAACTAAACTATGCTATGCTATGTTATACCAACTAAACTATGCTGTGTTATACCAACTAAACTATGCTATGCTGTGTTATACCAACTAAACTATGCTGTGTTATACCAACTAAACTATGCTGTGTTATACCAACTAAACTATGCTGTGTTATACCAACTAAACTATGCTATGCTGTGTTATACCAACTAAACTATGCTATGCTGTGCTATACCAACTAAACTATGCTGTGTTACACCAACTAAACTATGCTATGCTGTGTTACACCAACTAAACTATGCTGTGCTGTGTTATACCGACTAAACTATGCTGTGCTGTGTTATACCAACTAAACTATGCTGTGTTATACCAGCTAAACTATGCTATGCTGTGTTATACCAGCTAAACTATGCTATGCTATGCTGTGTTATACCAACTAAACTATGCTGTGTTATACCAACTAAACTATGCTGTGTTATACCAGCTAAACTATGCTATGCTGTGTTATACCAACTAAACTATGCTATGCTGTGTTATACCAGCTAAACTATGCTGTTATACCAGCTAAACTATGCTATGCTGTGTTATACCAACTAAACTATGCTATGCTGTGTTATACCAGCTAAACTATGCTGTTATACCAGCTAAACTATTACAAGAGCACTATTGAATCAAATTAAGTGAGACTTTTTACTTAATTTTTAATCTGACACCTCCCCTGTGTAACTGGTGGGATCTGAACCCTGGTCTCCCACTCAAGAAACCAAAAGCTCTTAACCTTGAAGAGTAAGAGGAATTTTCCTCTTGGACCGAGTTTGACGTCACAGGCAGGGTGTGAGTCCGAAAGAGAGAGAGCATTTCCTTGAGTGACTTTTTAATGTTTTCGATAATTACCTTCGAATAGAGTGTTGTCTCCTTGACCTCTAACCCCTCCCAGAGTTTCTGCTCTTGGAGAACGTGGTTCACCACTTCAGCTACCCGTGCATCCTGGACCTGAAGATGGGCACCCGGCAGCACGGGGACGACGCCTCGGAGGAGAAAGCAGCCAGGCAGATGCAGAAGTGTGAGCAGAGTACCTCCGCCACGCTGGGGGTACGTGTCTGTGGGATGCAGGTGAGCCCTGAGTTTTTCTATGGTCTTTTTTTTTTTTTCTAACTTTATTTCACCTGAAAGTTTTTAAAGCTCTCTTTTTTGCCAAGACAACAGCAAACGTGCCAGCGTAGGCTACCACTTAGAATGCATGCCCAATTACACCGCTTCGTTCTAAAATGTTTGTTTGGGTGTCAGTAGGAGCTACTGTTACACAGGAGCTACTGCGCCATAGATCCCTTACTCAGTATCTCTTCATATTGGTCCGACTAACACACCTGGGCTGACACAGAGATCCCACAGCGGTAAGCTGAGCAGGACAGAAGAGATACTGAATATCCTATCAAGTTAGAAATAGGAGACAACTGGGACAATACTAGATACTCTCCTTCGATCCCAACATACACACACACACACACACGTTGAGAGGCACACCGTGAATTACAGATGGACGGACGGCGTGGTTGTCTTGTTTACAATGCGAGTACTGGTACACGAGCAGGGACTATAGCCTGAGCATTGATCTCAACGTCTAGCGTCACAAAGCCTTGTCCTCCACCATTATGTGGCATCTCTGTGTTTCTATGGTCCAGGTGTAACCTCGTATCTCTGGGTTTCTATGGTCCAGGTGTAACCTCGTATCTCTGGGTTTCTATGGTCCAGGTGTAACCTCGTATCTCTGTGTTCTATGGTCCAGGTGTAACCTCGTATCTCTGTGGTTCTATGGTCCAGGTGTAACCTTGTATCTCTGTTTCTATGGTCCAGGTGTAACCTCGTATCTCTGGGTTTCTATGGTCCAGGTGTAACCTCGTATCTCTGGGTTTCTATGGTCCAGGTGTAACCTCGTATCTCTGTGTTCTATGGTCCAGGTGTAACCTCGTATCTATGGGTTTCTATGGTCCAGGTGTAACCTCGTATCTCTGGGTTTCTATGGTCCAGGTGTAACCTCGTATCTCTGGGTTTCTATGGTCCAGGTGTAACCTCGTATCTCTGGGTTTCTATGGTCCAGGTGTAACCTCGTATCTCTGGGTTTCTATGGTCCAGGTGTAACCCCTCGTATCTCTGGGTTTCTATGGTCCAGGTGTAACCTCGTATCTCTGGGTTTCTATGGTCCAGGTGTAACCTCGTATCTCTGGGTTTCTATGGTCCAGGTGTAACCTCGTATCTCTGGGTTTCTATGGTCCAGGTGTAACCTCGTATCTCTGGGTTTCTATGGTCCAGGTGTAACCTCGTATCTCTGGGTTTCTATGGTCCAGGTGTAACCTCGTATCTCTGGGTTTCTATGGTCCAGGTGTAACCTCGTATCTCTGGGTTTCTATGGTCCAGGTGTAACCTCGTATCTCTTGTGTTTCTATGGTCCAGGTGTACCAGATGGACACGGGGCACTATCTGTGCAGGAACAAGTACTACGGCCGCAGCCTGTCCATCGAGGGCTTCCGCCACGCCCTCCACCAGTACCTGCACAACGGGGCGTCGCTCAGGAAGGACCTGTTTGAGCCCATGCTGTGTAAACTCCGCAGCCTGAAGGCTGTTCTGGAGAGACAGACCACCTACCGCTTCTACTCATCCTCCCTGCTCATCATCTATGAGGGGAAGGAGCCTGAGCTGGCCCACGTCTGGCAGAAAGCACCACAGGAGACCTGGCAGCAGAAAGCAGCATCACCACCACCACCACAGGCCCCGGCAGAGCCCTTGGAAAACAAAAAAACACCAGCATCACAGCCTGCAGCTGAGCTGCCCTCAGAGAAGGAGGTGGTGGTCAACCCAGGGATAGGAATCCAAGGACCGGGGTTAGGAGTGGGGCTCCAAGGCGGAGTCCTCCAAGGGACCCATGGACTGACAGAAGCCCCTCTCCAGCTGCCCCAGGCCGTACCACCTCCACCAGACTGCCCCCCAACGCCCGTCCCGACCCCTCCACAGCCACAGCAGCCCCACCAGGAGCCTCTCCAGCCCCCTCCACCCCAGCCCTCAGACCCCCACGCCCCCCCTTCCCCGCTACCACGCTCCTCCAGCCCGAGCATCAGTGTGGACGTCCGCATGATAGACTTTGCCCACAGCACCTTCAAAGGTTTCCGCGACGACCAGACGGTGCACGACGGGCCGGATCGGGGCTACGTGTTTGGATTGGAGAGCCTCATCAAGATCCTGGAGGGCCTCCGAGAGGAGAACCTGTAGTAGCCGAACCTGGGACTGACAAATTGGCTGTGTCTCAAATGGATGGTACACCCTATTCCTTATGTAGTACACTACTTTTGAACAGGGCCCATAGGGTGTTAACGCGTCTTCTTTCTCTTGAATTATTATAATTTTTTTTATAAAACCCAGGCTGCGTCCAAAACAAGGAAACCTACTCCAATAAGGATCTGGTCAAAAGTAGTGTACTATGTAGGGAATAGGGTGCCAATTGGGATGTACCGATCGTCGTTCAGGAGAAGAGAAGCTGTAACTGACACATCTTCAGATTTCCTCCTCTCCCTCAGTGCTACTACCCACTACCCTGTCCTCAATGATTCTGTTTCGGAGCAAGAAAAGCACATTATTCATCTGTAATAAGAAACCTGATGGAGCAATGATCTGTAATGAGGACCTGATGGAGCAGTGATCTGTAATAAGAAACCTGATGGAGCAGTGATCTGTAATAAGAAACCTGATGGAGCAATGATCTGTAATGAGGACCTGATGGAGCAGTGATCTGTAATAAAAAACCTGATGGAGCAGTGATCTGTAATAAGAAACCTGATGGAGCAGTGATCTGTAATGGGGATGTGATGGAGCAGTGATCTGTAATGAGGACCTGATGGAGCAGTTATCTGTAATAAGAAACCTGATGGAGCAGTGATCTGTAATAAGAAACCTGATGGCGCAGTGATCTGTAATGAGGACCTGATGGCGCAGTGATCTGTAATGAGGACCTGATGGCGCAGTGATCTGTAATGAGAACCTGATGGAGCAGTGATCTAATGAGGACCTGATGGAGCAGATATCTGTAATAAGAAACCTGATGGAGCTGTGATCTGTAATGAGAACCTGATGGAGCTGTGATCTGTAATGAGGACCTGATGGAGCTGTGATCGGTAATGAGGACCTGATGGAGCTGTGATCTGTAATGAGGACCTGATGGAGCTGTGATCTGTAATGAGGACCTGATGGAGAAATGGTCTGTAATGAGGACCTGATGGAGCAGTGATCTGTAATAAGAAACCAATGGAGCAGTGATCTGTAATAAGAAACCTGATGGAGCCGTGATCTGTAATAAGAAACCTGGTGGAGCAGAGATCTAAGGAGGACCTGATGGAGCAGAGATCTGTAATAAGAAACCTGATGGAGCTGTGATCTGTAATGAGGACCTGATGGAGCAGTGATCTGTAATGAGGACCTGATGGAGCAGTGATCAGTAATAAGAAACCTGATGGAGCCGTGATCTGTAGTAAGGAGGACCTGATGGAGCAGTGATCTGTAATGAGAACCTGATGGTGCAGTGATCTGTAGTAAGGAGGACCTGATGGAGCAGTGATCTGTAGTAAGGAGGACCTGATGGAGCCGTGATCTGTAATAAGAAACCTGTTGGAGCAGAGATCTGTAATGAGGACCTGATGGAGCAGAGATCTGTAATGAGGACCTGATGGAGCAGAGATCTGTAATGAGGACCTGATGGAGCAGTGATCTGTAATGAGGACCTGATGGAGCAGTGATCTGTAATAAGAAACCTGATGGAGCTGTGATCTGTAATGAGGACCTTATGGAGCAGTGATCTGTAATGAGGACTAGATGGAGCAGTGATCTGTAATGAGGACTAGATGGAGCAGTGATCTGTAATGAGGACCTGATGGAGCAGTGATTTGTAATGAGGACCTGATGGAGCAGTGATCTGTAAGGAGGACCTGATGGAGCTGTGATTTGTAATGAGGACCTGATGGTGCAGTGATTTGTAATGAGGACCTGATGGTGCAGTGATTTGTAATGAGAACCTGATGGAGCAGTGATCTGTAATAAGAAACCTGATGGAGCAGTGATCTGTAATAAGAAACCTGATGGAGCAGTGATCTGTAATGAGGACCGGCTGGAGCAGTGATTTGTAATGAGGACCTGATGGAGCAGTGATTTGTAAGGAGGACCTGATGGAGCAGTGATCTGTAGTAAGGAGGACCTGATGGAGCAGTGATCTGTAGTAAGGAGGACCTGATGGAGCAGTGATCTGTAGTAAGGAGGACCTGATGGAGCAGTGATCTGTAATAAGAAACCTGATGGAGCAATGATCTGTAGTGAGGACCTGATGGAGCGGTGATCTGTAGTAAGGAGGACCTGACGGAGTGGTGATCTGTAGTAAGGAGGACCTGACGGAGTGGTGATCTGTAGTAAGGAGGACCTGACGGAGCGGTGATCTGTAGTAAGGAGGACCTGACGGAGCGGTGATCTGTAGTAAGGAGGACCTGACGGAGCGGTGATCTGTAGTAAGGAGGACCTGACGGAGCGGTGATCTGTAGGAAGGAGGACCTGACGGAGCGGTGATCTGTAGGAAGGAGGACCTGACGGAGCGGTGATCTGTAGTAAGGAGGACCTGACGGAGCAGGGATGGAAGGCCGCGTGTGGTATGTCTATGCTACTGTCTGACAGTAAAGGTGAAAGGCCGTGACCTTAGACTGTAAATGTCACTCCTTTCTGACTGTTGTGCTCCTAGATTAGAAACACATGAGAAACTTAAAGGGAGCATCTACGTGTGTATCCTAACAATCCTCCTGGACAGAGATCGCTGCCATTCCTCTGAGGAAATATAAAAAGGGCAATGTCTGCCTTGTGGGTTTGTCGCCACTGAGTGGCCTACTGAAGTATTGCATCGAAGAAAAAGCACAGGATGGGTTTGGTTTTGAAGGTAGTGCAGCCACTGCTCAGGGCAAGTCCAGGTTCTGTCTCGGGCCCAAATGGCATCCTATTCCCTTTACAGTGCACTTTTTTTGACCTGGGCCCTCAGGGAAACCCATAGGGCTCTGGTCAAAAGTAGTGCACTATAGAGGGGATGGGTGCCATTTGGGACACAGCCCCTGTCTCTGCTGTGGGACTGGTACAGAGACTGTCTCTGCTGTGGGACTGGTACAGAGACTGTCTCTGCTGTGGGACTGGTACAGAGACTGAAGTGTGTATACGTCAGGGGGGTCTTGGGGAAAGGAAGTCTCCCATACAGCTGTAGTCCTAGTCTCCATACAGCTGTAGTCCTAGTCTCCATCCAGCTCTAGTCCTATCAGGGGTTTGCTTACAGGCTGATGTTTGTCATGAAAGCGTTACTGTAAAGAAAGGGTTAATAAATACGTGTCCCTCCTTTGTTAATAGGTTGAAAAATAAATTAAACCCAGGGTACCTCTGAAAATGGCACCCTATTCTATATGTAGTGCACTACTTTAAGACCAGAGTCCTATGGGTATCCCTGGTCAAAGGTAGTGTGCTACCTAGGGACTAGGCCCCAGCTCTGTCTCCCCACATGGCCATCTAATTTATTAACAGGTCACAGTTTTATTATGTTGCTTTTTATGTTTAGTATCTCGCTTATTCCGTTCTAATTGAGCCTCCGACCGTTTCATTTAAAGGTATCCAACTCATTTTCGAACGTTGCCATGGGCACAGCCAAACAACGGAAGTGCTTGATTCGACTTCCACTTTACTCCCCTACTGCGGTGCGCCCGTGGCAAACTTGCCAGAGTAATTTATTTGAGTCAAAGAGAATAAAAGTCAAGTAAACAAGTGTAAGTGTAATGTTATATTATTGAATTCAAGTTTGCTAGACCTACCGGTAGGCTAGTTCTGTTGTGATAATACCGTTAGCTAGACTGACCGGTAGGCTAGTTCTGTTATGATAATAATGTTAGCTAGACCGACCGGTAAGCTAGTTCTGTTGTGATAATACCGTTAGCTAGACCTACCGGTAGACTAGTTCTGTTGTGATAATACCGTTAGCTAGACCTACCGGTAGGCTAGTTCTGTTGTGATAGTAACGTCAGCTTGATCTACCGGTAGGCTAGTTCTGTTATGATAATAATGTTAGCTTGACCTACTGGTAGGCTAATTCTGTTATGATAATAATGTTAGCTTGACCTACTGGTAGGCTAATTCTGTTATGATAATAATGTTAGCTAGACCTACCGGTAGGCTAATTCTGTTATGATAATAATGTTAGCTTGACCTACTGGTAGGCTAATTCTGTTATGATAATAATGTTAGCTAGACCTACCGGTAGGCTAGTTCTGTTGTGATAATAATGTTAGCTAGACCTACCGGTAGGCTAATTCTGTTATGATAATAATGTTAGCTAGACCTACCGGTAGGCTAGTTCTGTTATGATAATAATGTTAGCTTGACCTACTGGTAGGCTAGTTCTGTTGTGATAATAACGTTAGCTTGACCTACCGGTAGGCTAGTTCTGTTGTGATAATAACGTTAGCTTGACCTACCGGTAGGCTAGTTCTGTTGTGATAATAACGTTAGCTAGACCTACCGGTAGGCTAGTTCTGTTGTGATAATAACGTTAGCTAGACCTACCGGTAGGCTAGTTCTGTTGTGATAATAACGTCAGCTTGACCTACCGGTAGGCTAGTTCTGTTGTGATAATAATGTTAGCTAGACCTACCGGTAGGCTAGTTCTGTTGTGATAATAACGTTAGCTAGACCTACCGGTAGACTAGTTCTGTTGTGATAATAACGTTAGCTAGACCTACCGGTAGGCTAGTTCTGTTGTGATAATAACGTTAGCTAGACCTACCGGTAGGCTCGTTCTGTTGTGATAATAACGTTAGCTAGACCTACCGGTAGGCTAGTTCTGTTGTGATAATAACGTTAGCTAGACCTACCGGTAGACTAGTTCTGTTGTGATAATAACCTACTGGTAGGCTAGTTCTGTTGTGGCAGAGTTAAGGCCCGGGCCATCCACCAAGCCAATAACTATAATGATAAACTATAAGCTACATAACTATAAAACGCTGGTGAGCATCCACGTTAGAGGGAAGTTTGTTTTATCGTTTCTACAGTCCTACACCTGTCAATCAACTGATCAACCTATCCTACTGCACGCCGCTATTAATAAAGTGGTAGCACAAGACCATTCAGGGCTTTCAGAGTGTGTTTGTCATAGTGAGAACCGCAAATAATAGGCGCCTTCGGTGTACATGTCCGCCTGATGAAAAAAACAATATAGTAACTCGTATTTAAATGTAGCATTTCAACAACAACCCCATGTTTAGCCTGCACATATATTAGAGCATGTCATTAACTCATTGGTCAACCTCGTTGCTTTTTTCACTGTTCTCATGGCTTGTCTGTCAGCAGCAATGGCATGGCGAGGGCCAAAAAGTGATCCCACCAATTCCTTTCCTTACCATATTGTATATGCTCTAGGCCTGTTTTACATGTAGCAATTAGCGAGATCAAGGCTTTTTCTTTCGCCAAAATAGGCGATTGGGCCTAGAATAAAAAACGATCTCAATAAATGTCCTGTAATTTTTGTAGTCTATAATTTTTCCTGGCATCTCGCGAGAAGAGGAGTGGCCTATTGCAGAGAGGCTTGCGTAGGCCTATAGCCTGTTGCGCACAGGCACTTCTGGAAGAGAGAGGCTAGGGAATTGTAGCCGAAGTAAGAAACAAAATGTTAGCTATATGTTAACCTGCCAAAGTGCAAGAAAAAAACAAGTTAACAGATGATGAAACGGCAGATCCGCAGGGTCGTTCCTCCAGGCTGTGCTCTGTGGTCCCCCGACTCGCAAAGCTTCACTATTGATCAGTCCTACATCTTTAGGCAATAACATTATTCTACCTGTGCTACAACAACACAGTGCAATGAGGAATGTACTAGTGTTATCAACTGAGTGCACTATTTTTGTCCATAGGGCTGTAGTCATTTGAATAACCGTTCACATTCCCCTGTTTTGTTTCCTGACGAAATAACGGCATAGCCTACAGCCTAGGTCGTCTTATGTAACCGTCTGGGTCTATTCTCGCCAGGTGAGAATGACCAGAAAGGTACATTAACAGTCCACTCATATGGTGTAGACCTATTTATTTTTTGTCAGGATGAAGCCCTGTGTTGAGAGATGCCTACTATAGGAAAGTTTGCAGCTTCTCCTTTACTACTCTCCGCCCGTTAATGCTGTAGGCTATGTTACATTCAGCAAGCGCAAGGGTGCATCTCTCCTCCAATAGGCTATCAGTAGGCTAAAGGAAATACGTGAGCAACAGGCTTTTGTAGTCTGTCTTTTCCTGGGACCTCCACAAGAGTTCAGAGGAATAGCCGTGGCAGCGGAGAGGACAGGTGCGGCATTGCGCCACACAACAATATAGACCGACCGGTTCCAGATGTAGCCTGAACCCTAAATCAGAAGCGTATGCATATTAGCCCATCATTCATAAGCTCGGTGTAAGGCTTAATACTGCCGTTTCAAGTCAGTAGAAAAATAGTTTTGGCTGTAAACTGCACTGAATAGCCTATGTCATTGGAATAACTCTTCAAAAGCCTGCGGTTTTTTGAATGCATATTCATTTCGAAATAGCTGCATCTAGCCTGCCTGATTGGGAAAGCATTTGGAACAGTGATGGGTTTGTTCTCGGCAGTTCAGCCTTAAAGCTCCAGGCACATTAGCAGGACAGTAATATGGTAATATCAGCTAACAGGAACATAGTAATGCAGGGATAATCTTTTTTTTGTGGCGCGCATATTAATTATGGTAATGTTGAGGAAATTGTATCCATAGTTTCAGCGTTTTGGCTTCCGTGTTTTAAAAAGCGTTCGAAAATGAGGTGGATATGCTATTATTTCAACAACATTGTTTAATTGTTCCCCTCTCTCTACCAGAGTCTGGTAGTTAGGCCCCTCCCAGCCCAGGCCTACCATTGGGACACTGTATAAACACATATCCTTTCGCCCAGACACATTGATGCCTCTCCCTGTTTTACAAACTAAGCCTTTCTCTCATTTTATAAGCCTTTTTTTTAATTTGCTCTGTAGAAGGTGTATTGAAAGCCTGATTCTTTCTTATTTTTATACTACTAGTTTTCTTTTGGGGCGGTTAAGTCACATCAAGGGGCAGACTTAGAGACCTGGCTTCAAATTATTTCAAATACTTTTAGCAGGGTTTTTAATTGAAAAATAAATAAAATCCAGGGTATGTCTGAAATTGCACCCTATTGCCTGGCAAAATGTAACCAATAGAATAGTTTCAAAACTGCAAATCCCGCCTATGACCTGGCCCATCCAGGCAAGCAGGCTAAAGAAAAAGCATTTGGAAGATTTTAGTATTTGAACCCAGGTCTGCTGCTCTCTCACCACCGATACACAGTGAACCCTTTGTCCTCCATCTTAGCACATGTAGCGGAATGATAGTAGAGACTCCATCCTTCACCACTTGCACCCTCTTCTCCTGTCTGTTCCCCAGCCCACTCACCATAGTTTGTCAGTCTAGTGTCACTCAGTTGGTTAGGATGTCTCTCTCTCTCTCTGTTTAGATTGGTTGAACAATGATGCACTGTAGCCATAAGTCACTTTGTTAAAACATTTTTATGCGGATTCTTTTTTCTTTTCTGCTCTGGCACAATGCAGGTCTCGTCTTAGTTTAATATCTTTGACGGGGTTTCAAAAATTCTCAGGTTTTCCACATCCCTGTTGGAAGATTCCCAGACTCAGAGGATGAAATAGGCTGGTTCTGGATTTCCTGCTTATCAGGACTTCTGGGAATTTGGGGAAAGTTACCAGAACACTTTGCTACCCTACTCTGACTACAAAGCTCTAGGATGCTATAATATCGTATCGTTGCGTCTAACTAATATTCTCTACTGCTACACAAGCACATGAACTGACTTGGATGTGGCCAGAACTGTAAAAACACTCAATTTCAACACATGCAATCCAATGTTCTAAAACAGACTATGTAGAATTACTGGTTCTCTATTGGTTTAGAGTTGTATTTATCTACTACATGCATGTTGATTCTATTCTGATTCTAGAACCAATTCTATCTGTGTTTCTATTTGGCATTATGGAGAAAATTTTGTCTCTCTCAAAATGTTGTCTCTTACACTTTACCCCCAGAGTTCCAAATTCATTCTTATTTATTGAAGACCTTTTCTTCAAACTCTTATAAATATGGGAAAATGATCATGGAAGTTCCACCTGTGGGGAAGGGGGGGCCTCTTTATCAGTCTACTTGGCAGGGCTTTGTAATGTGTTATTGTCCAAAAATGCGTTGTTTCAGGTTGATTAACCCAGGAAAAAAATGCTTTGGAGGGACAAAATAGTTTTAGATGGAAGGGAAAAAAAACTATTTCAAGATGCTGAAATATATTATATTTTCAAAGCAGCTTGCTAGACATACGTTACTATTTTCCAAAAACGGGAACGTTTATTTGTTTTAACCTTTTTTTAAAAAGTGGCCATTTGTCTTTTTAAATTAATAAGTCTGCTAAAGAAAAATATAATCTGTTGGTTTGCACTGCAGCGAAATAAACCACGAAACTTGTGTTGTGTCAGAGACCAAGTGTCCATTCCAAATGGCACCCTATTCCCGGGCTATATAATAGTGCACAACTTTTGACTTTGGTTAAAAGTATGGCAATATGAAGGGAACCGGGTGCCATTTTGAACTCACCCAAAGATAAAGGAATAATAATGTAAAAGTAATACAAGAGGGGAAGAAGAATCCATAGGAGTCTATATAAAGGGATCTGGAAGAAGAATCAATAGGAGTCTATATAAAGGGATCTGGAAGAAGAATCCATAGGAGTCTATATAAAGGGATCTGGAAGAAGAATCAATAGGAGTCTATATAAAGGGATCTGGAAGAAGAATCAATAGGAGTCTATATAAAGGGATCTGGAAGAAGAATCCATAGGAGTCTATATAAAGGGATCTGGAAGAAGAATCCATAGGAGTCTATATAAAGGGATCTGGAAGAAGAATCCATAGGAGTCTATATAAAGGGATCTGGAAGAAGTGGCCTCCTCTGTGGTGGATGTTATTTGTCTTTCATAGATCTGAAAAATTACTTATAGAAAAAATATATTACCCCGAAAGTATCTTTTCCCTTTGTTGTTGTTGCATGGATGGATATTTTTTTACAAATTATAATATGACATCTTTATTGACAACTTTGAATGTGAGCTATAAAACCATTTATTTAAGAAATAAATCTTTCTTTGCGTCTGTTTTTGCTTATTTGTATTTTATTTATATTATCTAGTCTCGGGAAAATCCCAGACCTAGGGTAACCGCACCAGTCAATCAAATTTCAATTTTCTTTATAAAGCCCTTCTTACATCAGCTGATGTCACAGTGCTGTACAGAGTGTGTGCTGGAACATTGTTAATGTGGGAGGCAACCTGTCTGCCCTAGGGGCGGCAGGTAGCCTAGTGGTTAGAGTGTTGGGCCAGTAACAGAAAGGTTGCTGGATTGAATCCCTGACCTGACAAGGTAAAAAATCGGTTGTTCTGCCCCTGAACAAGGCAGTTAACCCACTGTTCCCCGCTAGGTCGTCATTGTAAATAAGAATGCGTTCTAACTGACTTACCTAGTTAAATAAAGGTTAAAAGGAAAGAAAGGGAGACTACGTACTATAGTAGAACTTACATCAGCCTATATATCCTCAGAGCAAGCAGAGGTGACTGCTGAAAGAAGAAAAACACTTTTGATGAAGAAACCTTCAGAGGAACCAGAACTAGTGGGCAAAAGTTGCATCCAACATTCATAATTAGTGGACTGTTACATACTGTACTTGTCCCTATTTGACTCAACCACCTAATCTAGTGATTTGAAAGTGTCAACATTACATGGCACTATTTTAGTTTTGCATTTATGCAACATTTGGTATTATGGGAAATTACGTGTAATACTTTTTCGTGGCTATGTCCAGTTGTTGGAAGCGACTCTGGAAATACAGTGGGGGAAAAAAGTATTTAGTCAGCCACCAATTGTGCAAGTTCTCTCACTTAAAAAGATGGGAGAGGCCTGTAATTCTCATCATAGGTACACTTCAACTATGACAGACAAAATGAGGGAAAAAAAATCCAGAAAATCACATTGTAGGATTTTTAATGAATTTATTTGCAAATGATGGTGGAAAATAAGTATTTGGTCACATACAAACAAGCAAGATTTCTGGCTCTCACAGACCTGTAACTTCTTCTTTAAGAGGCTCCTCTGTCCTCCACTCATTACCTGTATTAATGGCACCTGTTTGAACTTGTTATCAGTATAAAAGACACCTGTCCACAACCTCAAACAGTCACACTCCAAACTCCACTATGGCCAAGACCAATGAGCTGTCAAAGGACACCAGAAACAAAATTGTAGACCTGCACCAGGTTGGGAAGACTGAATCTGCAATAGGTAAGCAGCTTGGTTTGAAGAAATCAACTGTGGGAGCAATTATTAGGAAATGGAAGACATACAAGACCACTGATAATCTTCCTCGATCTGGGGCTCCACGCAAGATCTCACCCGTGGGGTCAAAATGATCACAAGAACGGTGAGCAAAAACCCCAGAACCACACGCAGCGGGACCTAGTGAATGACCTGCAGAGAGCTGGGACCAAAGTAACAAAGCCTACCATCAGTAACACACCACGCCAGGGACTCAAATCCTGCAGTGCCAGACGTGTCCCCTGCTTAAGCCAGTACATGTTCAGGCCCATCTAAAGTTTGCTAGAGAGCATTTGGATGATCCAGATGAGGATTGGGAGAATGTCAGATGAAACCAAAATAGAACTTTTTGGTAAAAACTCAACTCGTCGTGTTTGGAGGACAAAGAATGCTGAGTTGCATCCAAAGAACACCATACCTACTGTGAAGCATGGGGGTGGAAACATCATGCTTTGGGGCTGTTTTTCTGCAAAGGGACCAGGACGACTGATCCGTGTAAAGGTTAGAATGAATGGGGCCATGTATCGTGAGATTTTGAGTGAAAACCTCCTTCCATCAGCAAGGGCATTGAAGATGAAACGTGGCTGGGTCTTTCAGCATGACAATGATCCCAAACACACCGCCCGGGCAACGAAGGAGAGGCTTCGTAAGAAGCATTTCAAGGTCCTGGAGTGGCCTAGCCAGTCTCCAGATCTCAACCCCATAGAAAATCTTTGGAGGGAGTTGAAAGTCCGTGTTGCCCAGCAACAGCCCCAAAACATCACTGCTTTAGAGGAGATCTGCATGGAGGAATGGGCCAAAATACCAGCAACAGTGTGTGAAAATCTTGTGAAGACTTACAGAAAACATTTGACCTCTGTCATTGCCAACAAAGAGTATATAACAAAGTATTGAGATAAACTTTTGTTATTGACCAAATACTTATTTTCCACCATCATTTGCAAATAAATTCATAAAAAATCAATGTGATTTTCTGGATTTTTTTCCCTCATTTTGTCTGTCATAGTTGAAGTGTACCTATGATGAAAATTACAGGCCTCTCTCATCTTTTTAAGTGAGAGAACTTGCACAATTGGTGGCTGACTAAATACTTTTTTTCCCCACTGTATATAGTTTTCCAATTTTTACTTCACACTGAAAGAAGTTAAGCTACACTAAAGAAACACAGTTCAGAGAACTAAAGTTACTTTGGATGTCATGAACAACTTTTTTCCAAACTACTTTGTGGAGAAATGATACCTAAATCGGAAAAAGTCATAGACTACAAATTGCAGATCACTCTGGAGTCAGATGTTAACAGAAGGTGTGATTTTTAGCCTGTTAAACACAACAAAAAATTAATGTGACATTCAGGCAGGTCTGATGCTGATCAAGAAAGGAAATGCTTGCCTACTTTACCCATATTTTTTTAAATGTCCCACCCCCCCCAGTAGTTAGCGACACCACTACAAGGTAAAAACGAATGAACTACTTAAAACACTACCAATGTTTGAATTTAGTTCACCTACCACCAAGCTAAGTCAAAATCTAATTAAATTACTAGTTGAACTAGCTACAGCTATTTCACTACTCCCCAACTAATTATATAAATGTATTCCCATGATGACTGACGGGCGCTGTTCTGAAGTCCCCCCCGCCATTATGATACTCATAAGGAACAGCCTCCATAGGAATGAATGGGAATCTACGGTGTTTCAATTTAATGTTTCAAGGACAAAAATACATTTTACGTATTTATTTGTTGTAGTGAGGACTGCAACATAAGAACTCAGAAAAATAAATAAAAATGTTTTTATATTTTAAGTGTTTATTGAGAAATGATTGGTGTCTGTTCAGTTCATACAATACTATGTATTGTTAAAAAAAAATGCATTACATTGTCTGTAATAATATTTTTTTTTAAATGTAGCTTTTGAAATGTAGCTTTTGAAATGAAAACATGTAGCTAGCTAGCTCACATTTCTACAGTACAAAGCAATACATGTTGATTACTGTAATGTAAAGCTGGAAAATGTAATACATTATCCCATTATATTGTGTTCAATATTACTGACAAGTTTAAGATCAATCAGATGTAAAGTTACTCTCCCAAGAAGCCAGTTAAAGACATGGCAATAGTGTCCAGATCAATAAATTACTCTTAGTACAATGCAAATTATTTACATAATTACAGGCCCAGGTGACCGGGCCGATAGTGGTCAAGTTCCTGAGGTTCAAGGACAAGGTAGCGGTTCTGGAAAGAGCCAAGAACTTGAGAGGAACGTTGATCTACCTCAATGAAGTCTATCCTGAAGCTGTGCACCAGGCGAGGAAGGAACTTATCCCAGCCATGAAAGCTGCCAGAGCACATGGGGACATTGCTTACATCCGCTATGACAGGCTCATTGCCCACCCTCCCTCCCAAAAGACTGTAAGGGATGAGAGAGCCAAGCCTATGGGTCCGTAGCTTCAACCCCACAGCACACACACACACCAATTGATTTAATGGACTGCTGAATGTAAAACCAGATAGCCCACCACCTAGTTCAAAACATATGGCAACTCGGGAAATCATGATTTTACCTTGTTTTTCCATAAGTCAATGGGCGCGTTCAAGCTGATCACTTCCCCCTGTGTATATATAGCCTCGTTATTTTGTGTTACTTTTTTTAAATGTTTTTTTAACTCATATTTTTTTAAACTAATTTTTCTTAACGGCATTGTTGGTTAAGGGTTAAGGGCTTGTAAGTAAGCATTTCACGGTAAGGTCTACACCTGTTGTATTCGGCATATGTGAAAAATAAAATTTGATTTGATTTCAAAGTGTTTTGCTTTACGGGGATAAACATTTGTAGACTGCATGAATTTTACAAAAGTCGACTGCAAGTTTTTGCAGTTGCTCTTCACCAACTTCATCCTGAAGCCATCGCCTGGATTGTGGGCAGTTCTATTGTCAACCAATCATTAGGGGTGTTTTTGTTTGACCCACGCAAACGTGACCAAAGACATGACTGAAACAGGAACAAACGTTGTATTTATGTTAGCAAGCAGTGGATGTACAAACAAATGGGAGATGTGAGGCTCTCTCTCACTAATTGATTGTGCAATCCACACACATATGATTTCAGTTTGTGAGGATGTGATAAATCTAACTGCCTGTAGCTCAGGCCCTGAAGCAAGGATATGCATATTCTTGGTACCATTTGAAAGGAAACACAGAAGTTTATGGAAATGTGAAATGAATGTAGGAGAATATAACACATTAGATCTGGTTAAAGATAATACAAAGAAAAAAACAACAGTTATTTTTTTTTTTTTTGTACCATCATCTTTGAAATGCAAGAGAAAGGCCATAATGTATTATTCCAGCCCAGGTGCAATTTAGATTTTGGCCACTAGATGGCATCAGTGTATGTTCAAAGTTTTAGACTGATCCAATGATCCATTGCATTTCTGTTCAAAATGTTGTATCAAGACTGCACAAATGTGCCTAATTTCTTTATTAATAACTTTTCATGTTCAAAATCGTGCACTCTCCTCAAACAATAGCATGGTATTATTTCACTGTAATATCTACTGTAAATTGGACAGTGCAGTTAGATTAACAAGAATTTAAGCTTTCTGCCAATATCAAATGTCTATGTCCTGGGAAATGTTCTTGTTACTTACAACCTCATGCTAATCGCATTAGCCTACGTTAGCTCAACCATCCCGTGGAAGGGACACCAATCCCAAAGAAGTTTTAAGCCTTATGGCGCGTTCAAAACAACTGGGAAGTCGGGAACTCTCTGACTTCCAACTTCAGTGCGTTCAAGACACCTGGGAACTAACTCTGACTGGGGGAATTCCAAGTCAGAAACTCTGGCATCTTTCTAGAGCTCCGACTTTCCGATCACTGTTTTCTTGAAAGCACCAGAGAGAAATAGTAATGACGTCTTCTCGTAAGCACTAACTCCACCATTGTTCGTTGGACAAAGCCTATGTGGAACTGAATGGCGTTTTAAGGATAAACCTTCGATAATAAGGTCTGTGGTAAACACTAGCTTAGGAGAGCTTATACTTTTTGTTCTATGAGATAATCTTCATCAGCTAACATCACTTTTTTCTGAATTTTAAAAGAATTTATGTCATTTAAAAAAACACAAAGGCTTCAATATTCATAATGGTCATGTTAACTGACTGATATTATCTCATAAAAACAAAACATATAAGATCTCCTGAAAGAACCCGAGGTAACTCATTTCCGGGTTTTAGGACTACAACCCGAGGAGCTCTATTACCACCGAAGATAATAACCATAAAACCAAGCAGTCAAACAGCGAAATGGTTCCAATCATTTTTCCACCATTCATTTTTCCAATAGGGGATTTCAGAAACACTTAAAATAAGGGCTGTGTTTTGTGTAGACGTTTTGATAACCGTGTAAATCTCTCTAGGACAAAGTGACTTTTATCAATATATTAGTCTGTATTTACTCCCCAAAAAATGAAATACTAATTAGCTGCTAATGTGGCTATCGTAAAGAACTACAGATGCCATGACGATCTGGACGAGACTGCCGAACCGAGGCAAAGGTAAGAATCTTTGGATTATCTAATGAAAACTACATTTAGTAATGAATAAATTGGATACATTTCTTAAATTGACAATTATGTAAACTGCCGTGGGCAAGTTTTACATTTACACGATACCTGTTAGCAAAGGTGTCAGCTAGAGATGATGTGCAGGAGCTTGCTGGGATTTGTAGTCTTGCATGATGTCTACTTTGACACTAATTAGCATTTTCGAATCTGAGCGTAAATAGAGCTGTATAAATTGATAAAAGACCTTGTCCGAGAGAAATCTATACGGTCATCAAAACGTCACCCCAGGGTAAGCCTACACAAAACACAGCCCTTATTTTTAAGTGTTTCTAAAATCTCCTATGTGATAAATGAATGGTGGAAATATTTCCCTGTTTGACCGCTAGATTTGATGGGTGTTATGACACCTCCACTGTGGGGCTCTACACTGACAAGTTAAACGTCTCTCCCTCTATGAATGAGAGTCGTTGTCCACAAAGCAGCATGGTGGGCTGTCTAGCTCCAGCCAATCCTTTCTTTGGATTGGTGGATAGTAGACAGTCATTGTAAATAATAATTTGTTCTCCACTGACTTGCCTCAAAACAACTCTGATATAAATTGTTTTTTTTTTGTTCTCTCAAAGTTGCCAGGATATTTAAGTGTCCTACTTATATCAGTACACTCGTAACAACTTAAGCACTATGAAACGTCTATTCGATCAAATAAACATCACATTTTCTGTTGACCAAATGTCGACACTTCATTGACCTCCACACCAACACTCCTTGCTCGGTGGGCGAAGCGACGCCACCTGCTGGAGGGAGAGTCGAGCCTCTCTCTCCTCCTCCTCTCTGTCAGCCCCCTCAGACAGTTTGACCACCTGCCATTCTGGGGCTCCCAATCACTGTCGTTTACTCACATATTGTGGGCAATTTGATGGTTTGTTTTTTCTCTCTCCAGGTTTTCGATGTCAGTTTGCATGTCCATTCACTTATATAAACAACATTGTAAGACAAAACAAATATATTACTCTAAATAAATAAAGTGTCATTTTGACAGCACTTCCTAGCCACGTTGTTTTTCTCTGATTGGTCAAGAAACAAATAATAAGAAGAAGGGGGCGGGGTTGAGACGTTGCGTTATCGGCTATGGTTACTAATTAAACATGTTTACAGATCCTGATAATACTATGCACTCGTGTAGTCTTAAATAATTCCCAATATATCCACAATTATGTTTGTTGTTGTTGTTTGTTTGAGGCAAAATGGGAAATATATATTTTATTTTCCAACGCCTCTTTACGTGACGAGTTGTAAAAGTCGAAAGGCATTGTGGTCCAGATCCCAGGTGGTGTTTCTTGTCTCGTCATTCAGGGATATAAAACCCTTTTTTACATGTTATTTACCAGTTACGTGTCATATAGATACACGGTCACTTCTAGCTATTTTTGTTTTGTTGTTGACCCTTTGAAGAAACAAGTTGGCGAAGGATTTATTAACTTTTTCTGAGTGAGTTTTGTACTTTGTTGTTGATTTAGCTTACCGTCCAGCTAGCTAGCCAACGGATTGTTGCCTAGGTAGCTACTGTACGTTAGCCGGGTAGATGTAGGACGTTTGATTAGCTAGTCATTTACAGTTTCTTATTTTCTTTATTTCTTTTTTTTCAAGAGATCGTTTGTTTTGAAGTGCCTCAACTCTCCATATTTCATTCATTTAGCCATCTTCGATAGCTAGCTAGCTAGCTAACCCAAGACAGGACGCTATAACTCAACTATCTAACTTAGGTAGTTTAACTCACTAAATGAGCTGCCTGTGGAGTTGAAATCACTGTGATGGTTTACTCCTATCAGCTGAACGTCTTTGTTGTTTTCACGGTGTATTTGTCTAGACAGACAGTTAGTTAGCTAATCAGCTAGCTTGCTAATAGGACTGAGGAAGGCAGAAGAGCAACTCGTGTAAAATGTGCACGTAGTTAGCTGGCTGGGGGTGTAATTCAGGAACAATACATGGTTTCTAGTATGTTGTAAGGCTATTTACATTGTATCGTCATGGGCAATCGCTTACTAGGGGAGTGAATGAGGGTGACCGCCCACGACACGTGTCAAACACTTGCTCAACTAGACTGTTAAAAATATAACAACTGTTAAGGGGTAAACCAAAGATTACTTAGTCAATGCATTTCAATCTAAACAGCACATGTTTATTAATCTCACTTCTTCACAGCTACACCTCTGAATCCAATGTTGAATGTGTATGACTGTTCTAGTACAGTAATGGATGACTCACTCATGTCACATTTTTCTGATTATTGTTTCTGGGCACCACTATAACCTCAATCTCCCAGGACTTGATGCTCGCTGCCACCCTGCTCTCTTTAACCCATTGATGACCCCATCTCATACTGGGCCAAGATGAAAGCTCTGATCCTAGTTGGTGGCTATGGGACTAGACTCAGACCTCTAACCCTCAGTGTTCCTAAACCACTGGTGGAGTTTGCCAACAAACCCATCCTTCTGCATCAAGTTGAAGCCCTGGTCAAGGTTAGTGACTCTTACAACCTGTCGTTGTGAATATTCGTTCATCATTGATGTATAATCTATTTCCTGTAACATTCACATGTATAGTGTAGATGGATCGGCTATACCTAGTACAGTATGCACAAGGACAGAATATCAACGTACTATCCAAATAAAAACTACTTTTGAAGAAAAAAAAAAAAAGATGTCTACGTATTGTTTACACAATTTAATATGGGAGAACATCTCATTGACAACCAGCTGGAGTACTATTCTGTTAGTAGTCTAAACAAGACCTGGAAGAGTTGCTCTGGCTGCTGTTGGGCCTCAAGGCTGACTAGTGAGTCGTACAACCTGCCGTCATGTACATTCATGGATTTATAATCTATCTGGTAGATTATAAATCTACTGTAACATTCACATGTATAGTGACTGTATCTATCTACTCTAGTACAGTGGAAATGGCTGTACATACCTACTCCAGTACAGTGGAAATTGCAGTACCTACCTACTCCAGTACAGTGTAAAAGGCTGTATCTACCTACTACGGTACAGTGTAAATGGCTGTACCAACCTACTCCAGTACAGAGTACACTCAGCATAATGAAACGTTTTGTATCCAGGAAAAGCAAAGTTTATGTTGTTTATTCTGTCTGACTGTCGATAGGCTGGAGTTAACCATGTGATCCTGGCTGTGAGTTACATGTCAGATCTGTTGGAGCGAGAGATGAGGGTTCAGGAAGAGAGGGTAAGGATTTTTCATATTGTCAATGTATCTATTTTTTTTTTATTTTTTTTTTAAATATATTTTAGCTTTTTGTCTAAACTAATTACTAAGCACTTGACACGTACTGTTTCTGTTTTACAGCTTGGCATTAGAATCTCCCTGTCACATGAGAAGGAACCACTTGGAACAGGTACGACCTGCTGAACAACTGGGGCGTATACAGTCGTTAGTCTGCTCCTACAAGTTAGGGAGAAATCTCACCAGACCATTTGTTGGTGTGCACAGTACAGGGCCGTTCGCTTGCTGTCGGCACGTTGTGTTATTTTATATTATTTTGGGGGTGGATCAGCTTTAATATTGCAGATAGATTGTAGCTTCCATCAATGTAATTGTCTGCATCACTTCCAATCCCCCATACATTTCTTTGCATATATATATACACACACACACACACACACACACACAAATCTTAAAAAATATATAATTTCCTTTATTACTTTCTAACCTTACCTCCCCTAATTGGAGTTAACTAGTGAACAAACACTTTTAGGCTTCTACTTCCAGCTTATACATTCTATATACATTTTACGGGCACAGTCTATTTTAGAATAGTTATATATATATATTTACTCCTGTCCTTCCTCTAACTTCAACCTCTCCTGTCTATTTCTTTCACAAAAGTTCTGAACCAATGTATGTTTTATGGACACACTGTTTTACATGAGTTATCTTGTTGTTATTAGTTGTTACTGTTCCCAAATATTCAGCTCCATTCAACCCCTCCCGTCTTTCTCTTAACACCATCCATATTGGATATCTGTTTTCCATATATTTTTTCAACGGTGCTGTGATGTTTTAAAGTTCTGAACCTTTCTATTCTCATAATTCCCAAAAATTATAAATTAAAAATAAACCTTTTTGCTAAAATAATTATTATATTATTGATCTATTGACTTGACTTTTCAGATCACCCAGTAGTGATATCTGCAGAGTTAGCTCCAGGTAAACGTTGCGATTCTGGGCTCCCGAGTGGCGCAGCGGTCTAAGGCACCGTGCAGGAGGTGTCACTACAGTCCCTGGTTCAAATCCAGGCTGTATCACATCTGGCCGTGATTGGGAGTCCCATAGGGCGGTGCGCAATTGGCCCAGCGTCGTCCGGGGTAGGCTGTCATTGTAAATAAGAATTTGTTCTTAACTGACTTGCCTAGTTAAATAAAATAACAATTCTTTAGCCATTGCTGTTTGTTGCAATTTGTGACCAAAAACAAGCAACATATGGACAAGGACCAAAACAAATGATCTAATGACTCCGTCTCTTTGCATCAAAATCTGCAGAGTTGGGAAGGTTCGATCCCCAATATACATTCTATTGATTGCAAGAATGTTGTATAATAATTCAAATTTGAATCCAGCATTCATTTTGCGTATCAGCTCATAAACCATGTGCCATGGAATCAATACGTCAAATATCTTCCAACTATTTTGCAATCCTATATGCAATCCTAATTTTTCAGTCCTTAAATTAAACTGCTATACTTTTTTCTTTAACCAATTATGGTCTTTAACGCAGGGCCGACAGACAAGTTCCCTACTCTTTCCCGCGTCCACTTGCCTCTTCCATTTTTAGCTGCGGTAATGCTGCAATTAGTTGGTTGTAAATTTGGGTAGAGCAAACGTTTCCGTATATTTTTGTTAGCTGCATTAATTTGCTAGAGAAACAGTTTAGGATTTAAGTATAACTTGTGTATGACTGAAGCCTTTAGTGAGAGGTCTAATGCATTTCTGCCCTCCGAATTCATATTCATTATATAAGTAGGCCCGTTTAATTTTGTCTGGCTTGCCATTCGAGAATAAAATGTAATCTTTTTTTTTCTCATATAATTTAAATAGCTGTTCACAAGGTGTAGGCAAGACAATAAGCAAATGGGTAAACTGGGGTATGACTAAAGAGTTAATCAGGGTGATTTTCCCACAAATAGACAGGTATTTTCCTTTCCATGGTAGCAAGATCTTATCTATTTTTGCTACATTTTTTTTTATAAACATTTATTGGAATGAGAATTTATTTATTTCAGGATATATATATACCAAGTATGTCCACATCAGACCATTTTATTGGTAAACCACACGGTAGCGTAGAAGCGTACAATGACACCTTTTGTTTTTAAGCCACGGATTTCTAATCCCTTAATGTTATTGTTGGATCAAATTTTAACAGCTAACATTTCAATGGCAATAATAAATAGATATTCCAGTAGTGGACAACCTTGTTTTACTCCTCTTGACAGTCTAACATTTCCTGAGCAGTATTTTACACCTAGGGTTACAATACATGACTTTAACCCATTTTATGAAAGATTCTCCAAAATTTACATATAAACTCCAGTCGTACTTTATCAAAAGCCTTTTCAAAATCGGCTATGAAAACCAGGCCTGGTTTTTCATAGTCTTCTGTTGTTTCCAGTACTTGTCTTATATTATCTCCAATGTATCGTCCATGTAAAATAACATGTCTGATTAGGATGAATAATATCTGACGATACCCTTTTTTTTATACTATGCGCCAAGCATTTATCTAGAATCTTTGCATCACAACACTGAAGTGTAAGAGTCCTCCAATTTTTTAAATGGACTGGATCTTTATAATTACCACTTGTGTCCTGTTTCAGTAATAATGAAATCAGACCTTGTTGAGTGTCCGATAATCTACCTTTTTTAATATAGGAGTGGACTAAACTGTCATGGTCAAAACATGTTGATACAACAGTAGCTAAGATGGGGGAAAAGTCTGTCTATAATAAAGCGCTGCTCTGCCTTCTTAACAACACTATCAACAAGGCAGGTCCTACTGCACTTGTGGTCCGGTGTCACAAAGGGGATTTAGGAAAATTACAATTGGCTCAGAACAGGGCAGCACTGCTGGCCCTTAAATGTACACGGATAGCTAACATGAATAATATGCATGTCAATCTCTCATGGCTCAGAGTAGAGGAGAGATTGACTTTTTGTAAGAAGTATTGATGTGGACCCCACCAGAGGTCTCTTCACAGTCCCCAAATCCAGAACAGACTATGGGAGGCGCACAGTACTACATAGAGCCATGACTACATGGAACTCTATTCCACATCAGGTAACTGATGCAAGCAGTAGAATCAGATTTAAAAAAAAAAAAAAAAACAGATAAAAATACACCTTATGGAACAGCGGGGACTGTGAAGAGAGACACATAGGCACAGACAAACGCACACACTTGCAAACACACTCACTCTATACACAGTACACATTGATTTTGTGTTGTAGAGTAGTGGCCTGACGGAACATACTTAATATGTTGTAAAAAGTGTTATGTCATGTAATATTGTTAATTATATATAACTGCCTTAATGTTGCTGGACCCCAGGAAGAGTAGCTGCTGCCTTGGCAGGAACTAATGGGGATCCATAATAAACCCCAGGAAGAGTAGCTGCTGCCTTGGCAGGAACTAATGGGGATCCATAATAAACCCCAGGAAGAGTAGCTGCTGCCTTGGCAGGAACTAATGGGGATCCATAATAAACCCCAGGAAGAGTAGCTGCTGCCTTGACAGGAACTAATGGGGATCCATAATAAATATGAAAATAAGCTGAAATAAAAGATCCCAGAAATGTTCCATATGCACAAAAAGCTTATTTCTCAAAATTTTGTGTACACATTGGTTTACATCCCTGTTAGTGAGCATTTATCCTTTGCCAAGATAATCCATCCACCTGACAGGTGTGGCATATCAAGAAGCTGATTAAATACCTTGTGCTGGGGACAGTATAAGGACACTCGAAAATGTGCAGTTTTGTCACACAACACAATACCCCAGATGTCTCAAGTTTTGAGGGAGCGGGCAATTGGCATGCTGACTGTAGGAATGTCCACCAGAGCTGTTGCCAGATAATTTAATGTTCATTTCTCTACCATAAGCCACCTCCAAAGTAGTTTTAGAGAATTTGGCAGTATGTCTAACTGGCCTCACAACCTCAGACCACGTCACGTGTATGGCGTCAGGTGGGCGAGCGGTTTGCTGTGCCCCATGTTGGCGGCGGGGTTTTAGTATGGGCTGGCGTAAGCTACGGACAATGTTGTGCCATTCATTCGCTGCCGTCACCTCATGTTTCAGCATGATAATGCACGGCCCCAAGTCCCAGTTCTTCCATGGCCTGTATACTCACCAGCCATGACACCAATTGAGCATGTTTGGGATGCTCTGGATCGACTAGTATGACAGTTCCCGCCAATATCCAGCAAATTCGCACAGCCATTGAAGAGGAGTGGGCCACAATCAACAGGCCCACTCCTCTTCATTCCACAGGCCACAATCAACAGCCTGATCAACTCTATGAGAAGGAGATGTGTCACGCTGCATGAGGCAAATGGTGGTCACCAGATACTGACTGGTTTTCTGATCCATGCCCCTACATTTTTGTTGTTGTTAAGGTAGCTGTGACCAATAGATGCATATCTGTTTTCCCAGTCGACGTGAAATCCATAGATTAGGGCCTAATGAATTTTATTTCAATTGACTGATTTCTTTTATCGGTCAAATCTTTGAAAATTGTTCCATGTTGCGTTTAAAAATATATATTTTTGTTCATTATATAATCGTTGGTTTGCAGTTGGTTTGCAAATTACGGACGGCACTCTGTTCAGAGATGCTAAGTACTATCGGGGCCAGCAGACGCTCGACAGTCATACCGGTGAATAGGGACTGACTGCACTGGTCTAGTGGTCACATGCGGTCCACCTGCGACAACATCCGGCAGGTAGCCTAGTGGTTAGAGCGTTGGACTTGTAACCGGAGGGTTGCAAGTTCGAATCCCCGAGCTGACAAGGGAAAAAATCTGTCGTTCTGCCCTGAACAAGGAAGTTAACCCACTGTTCCCCGGGCGCCGAAGACGTGGAAGTCGATTAAGGCAGCCCCCCGCACCTCTCTGATTCAGAGGGGTTGGGTTAAATGCGGAAGACACATTTCGGTTGAAGGCATTCGGTTGTACAACTGACTAATAATGGTGACTTTGACTTTGACTTTGACTTTGAACATCCGGGTGAAATTGCAGAGCGTCAAATTCAAAATAAAAAAATCGTAATATTAAACATTCATGGAAATACAAGTGTGTTACAGCATTCAAAAGCTTAGAATCTTGGTAATCTAACCGCGTTGTCAGATTTACAATAGGCTTTACGGCGAAAGCAGAACATTCGATTATCTGAGGACCGCTCCCCACAACAACATACTATTCAAACCAGCAGAGGCGTTACAAAATCAAATATAACGATGAAGTAAATCACTTACCTTTGAATATCTTCCTCTGTTTGCAATCCCAAGGGTCCCAGGAACACAAAGAAGGGTTGTTTTGTTCGATAAAGTCCTTCTTTATATCCCAAAAGGTCTGTTTAGTTGGCGCCATGGAGTTCTGTAATCCAGTCATTCAACATGCAGACAAAGAAATCCCAAAAGTACCGGTAAAGTTCGTCCAAACAAGTCAAACGATGTTTCTAATTAATCCTCACGTTGTCAAATATCTAAATAAACGATAATATTTCAGACGCAGAATAGTCTGTTCAATAGGAAAGAAAAATAACGAGGAGCGTGCGCAAAACAGTAGTGTAAAGACTGTTGACATCTAGTGGAAGACATAGGAACTGCAATCTGGGAGATAATTCCCTCTGTAGTCATTAGCATGTCAATGGAAAAACTGTGACATCATTTTCCGGATGGGTTTTCTTCAGGTTTTCGCCTCCCATATCAGTTCTGTTATACTCGGACATTATTTTAACAGTTTAAGAAACTTCAGAGTGTTTTTCATCCAATACTACCAGTTATATGCATAACCCTAGTTTACTTTGGGCACGTCAGACTCTCCGTACTTCCGAACACTGCCCCCTAGCCCGTAGAGGTTAATAGAATTGTTCACCCAGAGTGTGTATTTTCCTTGTCCCCCAGCTGGTCCTCTTGCTCTTGCCAGAGAGCTACTAACGGACAACGACGAGCCATTCTTCGTCCTCAACAGTGATGTAATCTGTGACTTCCCCTTCGAGGACATGTTAAAGTTCCACAAGCACCACGGCAGAGAAGGAACCATTGTGGTAAGTTAAACTGTTCATGTTGGCCCTGTAGATCTGAGAGGATTGTTTAGGTGTAAGCCATATGGTGAAAAATACCACCCAGCCTATCGGAGGGCAACGGTGGAAATACTACCACATTGCTTATAAACCTATCAGGAGTGTTTAGAGGCTTGTTGCTAGACAGAACCCTGTAGTGAGGCAGGGACCCTTGCTGTTATAGCAGGCCAATCAACACTGTCAAACTGTTTCAGGGGATCAGCTTGAGCACGACAAGACTTCTAATGAGTTGTTGTTGGTGATGAAAGGTGATTGGTAGACTGCAAATGTAGTCCGTCTCAAACGAGCGCTGTGACCGGTGTGTCCGTTCCTAGGTGACGAAGGTAGAGGAGCCGTCGAAGTACGGTGTGGTGATGTACGAGGTGGAGAGCGGGCGCATACACCGATTCGTGGAGAAACCCCAGGTGTTCGTCTCCAACAAGATCAACGCAGGGATGTACGTCTTCAGCCCAACCATGCTCAAGAGGATCAAGGTTTGTGCGGGTTGTGAAACTCAAATGTATCACTCAAAATTATGTTTCAACACAGCTAGTAAAGAAACCGTTTCTGTCAGAATCTATTTAGTAGTCTTCAGCCAATGTTCTGACAATGTGTCCACTCACTGTACTGTTGGATAAAACGGTGTGCTAAAGTGGATTGTGGCATGTACACTGTGTACAAGACATTAGGAACAGCCTCAATTCGTCGCGGCATGGACTCTACAAGGGTGTCGAAAGCGTTCCACAGGGATGCTGGCCCATGTTGACTCCAATGCTTCCCACAGTGGTGTCCAGTTGGCGGGATGTCCTTAGGGTGGTGGACCGTTCTTGATACACACAGGGACACTGTTGAGGGTGAAAAACCCAGCAGCGTTACAGTTCTTGACACGTTCAAACCAGTGTGCCTGACGACTACTACCATACTCAGTTCAAAGGCACTTAAATCCTTTGTTTTGCCCGTTCACCCTCGGAATGGCACACGTACACAATCCATGTCTCAAGGCTTAAAAATCCTTCTTTGCCATCAGTACGGGACATCAGTAAAGGACCATAACTTTCATCTGGTCAGTCTATGTCATGGCAAGAGCAGGTGTTCATGTTTTTGTTTTACACTCAGTGTATATTGTATTCTTCCAGCTCAGGCCCACCTCTATTGAGAAAGAGATCTTCCCATGCATGGCTGAGGAGAACCATCTCTACGCCATGGAGCTACAAGGGTTCTGGATGGACATTGGTCAGCCTAAGGACTTCCTGACAGGGATGTGTATGTACCTGCAGTCTGTACGACAACACACACCTGACAGACTGAAGACTGGGCCTGGGTTCCTGGGTAACGTACTGGTGGTGAGTCAACCAGTCTGACACTGGATCATATGTCTCCAAGACCGGCAGAACTGAAAAAACATTGTAGTGGTATGATGGTATTTCCTCCATTTAGCTGCCCTCTGGTTGGCTTGGTGGTGTTTCCTCCATTTAGCTGCCCTCTGGTTGGCTTGGTGGTGTTTCCTCCATTTAGCTGCCCTCTGGTTGGCTTGGTGGTGTTTCTTCCATTTAGCTGCCCTCTGGTTGGCTTGGTGGTGTTTCCTCCATTTAGCTGCCCTCTGGTTGGCTTGGTGGTGTTTCCTCCATTTAGCTGCCCTCTGGTTGGCTTGGTGGTGTTTCCTCCATTTAGCTGCCCTCTGGTTGGCTTGGTGGTGTTTCCTCCATTTAGCTGCCCTCTGGTTGGCTTGGTGGTGTTTCCTCCATTTAGCTGCCCTCTGGTTGGCTTGGTGGTGTTTCTTCCATTTAGCTGCCCTCTGGTTGGCTTGGTGGTGTTTCTTCCATTTAGCTGCCCTCTGGTTGGCTTGGTGGTGTTTCCTCCATTTAGCTGCCCTCTGGTTGGCTTGGTGGTGTTTCCTCCATTTAGCTGCCCTCTGGTTGGCTTGGTGGTGTTTCCTCCATTTAGCTGCCCTCTGGTTGGCTTGGTGGTGTTTCTTCCATTTAGCTGCCCTCTGGTTGGCTTGGTGGTGTTTCCTCCATTTAGCTGCCCTCTGGTTGGCTTGGTGGTGTTTCCTCCATTTCGCTGACACCTTTCAGAACTTGAGGGCCTAGGGTTTGTTTCTGGACTAAGCCACAAAATAGACATATACTGGTGTAGGATTTTAGTCCATACCATCAATTACTGTATAAATAAGTTACACATGTGGTATGTCCCTGCAGTTACAGACACATCCCACCAGAGGGAGCCTCGTCAGAAGATCAGATATAACCAGGCTCCTTGTTGTCGGTGTGCTGATCTAGGATCAGTTTAGCCTTTAGATCCATAATGAATACGACTATATGGACAGAATGGACCTGATCCAAGATCAGCTTTATGAATACATGCCAAATTCTAACCTGTCATTGCTCTGTGTTCTGGTCCAGGATCCTACAGCCCAGATAGGGGAGAACTGCACCATCGGGCCCAACGTGACCATCGGGGCAGGGGTGGTGCTGGAGGACGGGGTCAGGATAAAAAGATGTACGGTACTGAAGGGGTCAAGGGTCAGATCACACTCTTGGCTCGAGTCCTGCATCGTAGGGTGGAGCTCCTCCGTAGGACAGTGGGTGAGTAGAGAGGAGAAACACACACAGTGGGTGGTTAGACCCTGTGTGATATTGAGTTATATCTGAGTGGCAGGGTAGACTAGTGGTTAGAGCGTTGGACTAGTCACTGAAAGGTTGCAAGTTCAATTCCCCGAGCTGACAAGGTACAAATCTGTTGTTCTGCCCCTGAACAAAGCACTGTTCCTAGGCCGTCAGTGAAAATAAGAATTTGTTCTTAACTGACTTGCCTAAATAAATTAAGGTAAAAAAATATATATAATTTTAAAAAATCTGTGTTCGTTAACTAGACTCAGTCTTCATGCATTCACACGCGCACTCACACGCACGTGGTCTATATAGACTCAGTCTTCACGCATTCACACGCGCACTCACACACGCACGTGGTCTATATATAGATATCTTTTTTTTTAAAGAAAAGTAAATATTTCTGTCCATTTTTAAAATAACATCAAATTGATCAGAAATACAGTGTAGACATTGTTAATGTTGTAAATGACTATTGTAGCTGGAAACGCCTGAATTTTTTTTTAATGGAATATCTACATAGGCGTACAGAGGCCCATTATCAGCAACCATCACTCCTGTGTTCCAATGGCACGTTATGTTAGCTAATCCAAGTTTATCATTTTAAAAGGCTAATTGATCATTAGAAAACCCTTTTGCAATTATGTTAGCACAGCTGAAAACTGTTGTGATGATTAAAGAGGCAACAACTGGCCTTCTTTAGACTAGTTGAGTATCTGGAGCATCAGCATTTGTGGGTTCGATTACAGGCTCAAAATGGCCAGAAACAAATAACTTTCTTCTGAAACTCGTCAGTCTATTCTTGTTCTGAGACCTTGAGGCTTCTGTTTCTCAAACTAGACACTCTAATGTACTTGTCCTCTTGCTCAATTGTGCACCGGGGCCTCCCACTACTCTTTCTATTCTGGTTAGAGCCAGTTTGCGCTGTTCTGTCAAGGGAGTAGTACACAGCGTTGTACAAGATCTTCAGTTTCTTGGCAATTTCTCACATGGAATAGCCTTAATTTAACATCGAACACAACGTGCCATTGGAACACAGGAGTGATGGTTGCTGATAATGGGCCTCTGTACGACCTATGTAGATATTCCATTTTTTTTTTTTGCTGTTTCCAGCTACAATAGTCATTTACAACATTAACAATGTCTACACTGTATTTCTGATCAATTTGAAAAAAAAAAGCTTTTCTTTCAGAAACAAGGGCGTTTTCTAAGTGACCCCAAACTTTTGAACGGTAGTGTATATTAATAGAATAGCTGTGATATGGGAACGTGTTATTTTGTGGGGTGGTGGAGGACACCGTCAATTGCTTTCATTAATGTGACTCCGCTGATGGGAACACATACCCTGCCTGAGTAATATGGAAGTGTGACATCACAAATACTTGGTGTGCTTGATTCTGTTGGGCTGGTACACAGGATATGACACAACGGAATTGTCCCAAAGGTCTGCAGACTCCCAAGTCATACTTCAATACACTTCACATAAACACAGTATTGCTGCGTTTACACAGGCAACCCAATTCTGATCTTTTGCCCAATCGTTTGCCAAAAAGCTGATCTGGGCGGCCTGTATAAACGCAGCCTATGTGACTCAGGTCTGTTTAATCTATAATTAAATATGCAGTAAAACTGAAAATATGTTTTGGTTTCTCCCTGTCGTGATCATATCTCTGTCCCTGACTGTGCTCTTTTCCCTCGCTGAAAGAATTTGACAATGTCCGGTCTGTGACCGATGATTAGTCCCAAACGCAAAGCCAAATCAGCAAACTCACATCAGCTCAAAAATTTGAAATAACGTTTTTGAATAAACGTCTGTATTTCACATGTATACAGTATGTGTCCTAGGGCTTCTCTCTCTCTCTCTAACTCTGTGTCTCTCTCTAACTCTGTGTCCCTCTCTCTCTGTCTCACCCTCTCTCTCTGCCTCTCTCTCTCAGGTGCGTATGGAGAATGTGACAGTCCTCGGGGAGGATGTTATTGTGAACGATGAGCTCTACCTCAACGGTGCCAACGTGCTTCCTCACAAGTCCATCACCGACTCGGTGCCTGAACCACGCATCATCATGTAGTTCTAGAACAACAGACAGGCCCACCTGCGCTTTATTAGAACCGGGGCCTCAAGCGCTAGAAGTGCCACAGAGATGGGTTCTAGTAGTACTGGGTACCGGTCCGATTCTCCTAACATTCCACTCCTTGTCCTCTGCCATATGTTTAGCACGGAGGAGTGGAATGAAGGCAGAAATAGACTGGTACCCAGTCTAGTGTAACCAAACTCTGGTTTGGGTAGCGGGGGGGGTTTACATTTTAAACCAAGGAGAACTAGCTAGCTACGGCCTGATCTAGTATCAATTCCTAGCTGCTCCACCCTAGACTCTTAAGTAAATCTGAAACAGTTGGTTCGTCGAGGTACACGCAGTATGATAGTGGGTTAGGTGGTGTTTTTTAAACGCTTTTCTTTTGCAAAATACATTTTTGTGTTTCAATGAGGCAAACCTGTATAAATAAAGGATCAATTTTTGCCGTATTGCTGACCCCGATCCAATCCTCTTATATATACACTAGAGGTTGATTCTGGTCTGGGTTGGCTGGTTATGGGTTGATTCTGGTCTGGGTTGGCTGGTTAGGGGTTGATTCTGGTCTGTGTTGGGTTGGCTGTTTTTAGGGGTTGTTTCTGGTCTGGGTTGGCTACCTGCCAGTACGGTGGTAGAAATGGATAGACAATCAGCGTCTGAAATGGCACCCTATTCCCTATACAATGGCCTACTTCTGACCAGGGCCTTAAGGGCCCTATTCCCTATTTAGTACACTACATTTGACTGGGGGCTCTGGTCGACAGTAGTGCACTAAATAAAGAATATGGTGCCATTTGGGACGTTTATGCTCCGATGCCAACCTCTTCTTCTGCTGCCAGTCTACTGGCTCTACTGTTGATTTGATAAGAACCGTCATTGGTCAATAGAATAGAATACTTTTTTGTTTGTTTTTGATGTTAAGGATTCTGTTAATCTTTTAAACCAACAGTGTCTGTGAAACTATCCCCCTTTGTGAGCCATTCCATTTAATTTCATAATCAAAGGATACTCTTTAAAGTCCTTCCTCGCATCCTGTCGCCTGCCTTGTTTCTGACACGTTGAGAAGGAGCCCAGAGGAGAGGATGTGAGGAATCAAGGAAGCACTTTTTGAGATTCATTCAAAGCCTAAACATATATATTATTGCTTGTCTTTTTTTAAGAGGAATTGTTTTGTCAGTGACTGATCTTATTGTATTTTTCCCCCAAGACCACTAGAGTCCTGAGATATAGAGGGTTAGCAGTTAAATGTCCAGATTGTAAAATATACATATTTCTCTTCTAAAGGTGAGCGGTAGGTTTGAATATTCCCGGTAACTTTCCCCAAAATGTGCCTGTTTTCCCAGAAATCCTTGTTTGGAATATTCCTGGAATTACAAGGGAATAACCAGGAAATCCAGCCAGGATTTTGAAGAAAACCCAGGGAATTTTTGCAAAAGTTACCGGAATTTTGCGACTAGGTTGATTGTAAAAAGCTTGTTCTTCAATGTATCCCATGTCTAACCGATTGTGATGTGTCAATCACCATGGAAGCCAACAGTGGACCTGTCAATCAATCAAACAGTAACTACTGATGATGTCACTGATGTCCAAATGAAGTTAACTCCTTTTTAATAAAGTAATTTTATCATATTAATATAATTCATTGAACAAACTCGTTTTCCCCCTTCCCTCATTTTTCTATCACACAATTGTCTTTAATGTATGTAATATTGTTTGAGATTTATTGATGAACCATATCAATAAGAGTGATAAGTGTCTCTCTACCTTAACCACGGTGTGGCTGTCATATCTCTGGATAGTATTCTGTATGAATGGGGTCCGTAATGGGACTTGCGACAGCAATCAATCACCTGAAATTTATTCTACATTTCTTCGACTACCGTCAGAACACTTTTGGCCAGCCGAAGCAAGTCCGGGAACATTTTGTTCCATGGAAAATGACTTCCTAGTTTCTCAATGAAAATGAAATCATTTATTTAGAAAACACAGTGATGTCATTATTTTTTTACCCTCAGCTATAGGTGTTTGATAAATATGTTCAGAGGTTGTGCCTGAAATGACAACCTATTCACTGTGTAGTGCCCTCAATTTGTCCAGGGACCCATAGGGCTCTGATGATAAACAGTACTAAAGGATAAGGTTCTCTGAAGCATGTGTGATTTCAGTATTGACTGACCTGTAGATCTAGTAATTAAGAAAAAGTATTGTTTGTCCAAAACCCTTTACTGTACTGAACATTGCGTCCTATTTCATACCAATGTTTATATTCTGTTGGGTGAATATGCAACGTTGGCTCCGTCACACGTGTTTAAAAACACGGTGGAAATGATTCATCATGCTAACCACATTCCAGAGTAAGTGTGGCTGACTGTCTCATTCTCGACCCCCGCATTCTAATTTAAGCGCGTGGGTTTGTACTACGTATGCCTGATTCACCCCTTTCCGCACTTCCATAAAAAGGCCAAATAAAGCCGTTGGTTTAACAGTACAGGAAACGTCTCTCCAACTTTTTAAGAGATCACCACGATGTCTTGCTGCATCCCAAATGACATCCTATTCCTATGTAGGGAACAGGGCACCGTTTGGAACGGGTACTTACGTGACCGTCACATTCCTCGGGCCCGATATCGCGTTCTCACTCGGTGACGTCATGTCTCTCTCTGGTCCAGAGGATGGGTGTTCATAATTTGTAGGAAAGAGAGAGAGAACGAAGTGGGCGTGGGGAAAGGGAAAAGGGAAAATACCACTTCAATTCTATTAGTTGTGGGATTTTTCCTTTTTTTTTTTCTTCATTTGCTGTGATTGGTTGGCATGAGTGTTCCAGGGAATGCCCTCCAGCCAGTCATTTAAGGTGTCTGTCAGCCTCATGTGGAGCATAAAGTCCAGTCCTCTGAAAAGGAGAGAGCTATCCAATACCTTTCACTTTGAAAACGGTATCTCAGACTTTCAACTAGGGGACTATGGATTTGACCTCTGGAATAGAGAAGGTGAGTGAAAACACACTTGTAAAAACTTTACTGCGTGTCTCAGATTTGGAGTTGATTTAAAACGTATGTTTTTTTGGCCTAAAACAAGTGTAACAGAAATAGTAGCAATCAGCAGAAAATGAATGACTGAATGAATGCATAAGCTGCAGTATTTCCTGTCATGTTTGCTACTGCTGTACTCTGTTACAGTGTAACGTGATAACCCTCTCAGCTTTTGTGTTGAAAACTGTGTTGGGATGAACGGTTTTCTCATTGGACTGCATACCGGTGCACAGGCAAAATTAGACTGTCCAGTAACCCCTAAAACAAAAACAAAACATAGAAGTAGAGCACATAGAATGGATTTACCGCTTCTCAGGCTTGCTTTCAATGAGAATAACAGATCTATAACTCACATTTCTATGTGAATTTAGTCAGGTTGCCCACGAAGCCACACACTGCGCCTTTTAAATATCTCTTACTGGCTAGAACCACTGACAGAAAGTGAAAGACATTTAAACGTGTAGAAAGATTACATGTTAGTTCGATATTGAAAATAGCCCTTCAACAATCACCCGTCCATGTTGAGTTTCTACAGAGATGGAGAACAGACCGTGGAAATGAATACCAAAACTATAGCGCAACCTTTCTAAACCATCTCGGAAATAGTTTGACCGTCCCTTATGGTTTATCCTGAACTCACCTATTGTTGTGCTGCAGAGGATCACAGCCAATAATACTCTCCCTCCCTGTGTATCGTAGGCTACCTCCCTAATGACACCCCTAAACCCTGAGTAGTGCACTACTTTTAACCAGAGCCCAGAGCCTCCGGTCAAAATTAGTGCACTATAAAGGGAATAGGGTGCCATAAGGGACTGATACCTAGTCTCTCTCTGTCTCTGTCTCTGTCTCCCTCCCTCTCTCCCTCTCCCTCTCTCTCCCTCGCTCCCTCTCTCTCTCTCTCTCTCTCTGTGTCTCTCTGTGTCGCTCTGTTTCTCTCTCTCTCTCCCTGTCTCTCTCTCTCTTGTCTCCCTCCCTCTCCTAACCCCTTAACCTAAAATTGCCTTTTAACAAGTGAGGACTGGCAAAATGTGAATTTAAGTTTGTTTACTATTGTTATGAAACGGGTACACACACAAGAGGTCATAGCTACAGGTTCTCTCAAAACAGGAACAAATTCATATAATTTTCATGAAGTGTGATTTTATAGAGCAACAATGACCCAGTCAATCAAGATGCTATATGAGATATGAGATATGCTCGCTACATATTTAGCCATAAATAGAGTTGCCATGGAAACATTTAAAAGAAAACGGTCTTTCATTGCAACCACATTAGGGTGTAGAGAGAAGACAAATAGTGTGCTGAGTGGGAAACTGAAGTGTGTGTGTGTCTAATGCCGTCTAAACTGAAGAGGGCCAGGTCAACAACCACTTCACTCTCTTCACGTTGACACATCCAATCAACTATACAGAGGATTGTAGATTAATAGAAAATACAATAGCACGCTTCTTTACTAGTAACATAGTTGTTATAACAATAGATCATAATTAGAAACACATTTATTGGTTGCACGTTTCTCTCTGAGCACACTATCTGTGAAATGGTTTGATTGTTTCTGAAACACCAAGGCAGTGTAAGTGTAGTCTGAAACACCAAGGCAGTGTAAGTGTTGTCTGAAACACCAAGGCAGTGTAAGTGTTGTCTGAAACAGCAAGGCAGTGTAAGTGTAGTCTGAAACAGCAAGGCAGTGTAAGTGTAGTCTGAAACAGCAAGGCAGTGTAAGTGTGGTCTGAAACACCAAGGCAGTGTAAGTGTAGTCTTTCATCAATGTTAACCCTTACCTGTTGTGGAGTTTAGGAGATACTTTCCGAATACACTGTATTCAGACTCCTTGACATACGTAAATGTGATATTTCAGTTTTTTATTTGTTATTAAATTAATAATCTGTTTTTGCTTTGTCATTATGGGGTATGGTGTGTAGATTGATTGGGAAAAAACTATTTAATCGATTTTAGAATAATAACAACATGTGACAATGTCAAGGGGTCTGAATACTTTACGAATGCACTGTGTGTGTGTGTGTGTGTGTGTGTCCCTCTGCCGAAGTTGCGTGTGAGTATGTTTCGTTTTTTTGTGAATAAGTGAACATCATGCTCATTCAGATTTTTGTTTACTTTAGAGGTCCCATTAGTGCGTAACAGAAGTCCGACAGTCTGCCAATCAGAAGGGGCTGCCTCACCCTGTCTGAGTTGCTAACACTCACTTGAAACGTACTTACAGTGGGGCAAAAAAGTATTTAGTCAGCCACCAATTGTGCAAGTTCTCTCACTTAAAAAGATGAGAGATGCCTGTAATTTTCATCATAGGTACACTTCAACTATGACAGACAAAATGAGGAAAGAAAATCCAGAAAATCACATTGTAGGATTTTTTATGAATTTATTTGCAAATTATGGTGGAAAATAAGTATTTGGTCACATACAAACAAGCAAGATTTCTGGCTCTCACAGACCTGTAACTTCTTCTTTAAGAGGCTCCTCTGTCCTCCACTCGTTACCTGTATTAATGGCACCTGTTTGAACTTGTTATCAGTATAAAAGACACCTGTCCACAACCTCAAACAGTCACACTCCAAACTCCACTATGGCCAAGACCAAAGAGCTGTCAAAGGACACCAGAAACAAAATTGTAGACCTGCACCAGGTTGGGAAGACTGAATCTGCAATAGGTAAGCAGCTTGGTTTGAAGAAATCAACTGTGGGAGCAATTATTAGGAAATGGAAGACATACAAGACCACTGATAATCTTCCTTGATCTGGGGCTCCACACAAGATCTCACCCGTGGGGTCAAAATGATCACAAGAACGGTGAGCAAAAATCCCAGAACCACACGCAAGGGACCTAGTGAATGACCTGCAGAGAGCTGGGACCAAAGTAACAAAGCCTACCATCAGTAACACACTACGCCGCCAGGGACTCAAATCCTGCAGTGCCAGACGTGTCCCCCTGCTTAAGCCAGTACATGTTCAGGCCCGTCTGAAGTTTGCTAGAGAGCATTTGGATGATCCAGATGAGGATTGGGAGAATGTCATATGGTCAGATGAAACCAAAATATAACTTTTTGGTAAAAACTCAACTCGTCGTGTTTGGAGGACAAAGAATGCTGAGTTGCATCCAAAGAACATCATACCTACTGTGAAGCATGGGGGTGGAAACATCATGCTTTGGGGCTGTTTTTCTGCAAAGGGACCAGGACGACTGATCCGTGTAAAGGAAAGAATGAATGGGGCCATGTATCGTGAGATTTTGAGTGAAAACCTCCTTCCATCAGCAAGGGCATTGAAGATGAAACGTGGCTGGGTCTTTCAGCATGACAATGATCCCAAACACACCACCCGGCAACGAAGGAGTGGCCGTAAGAAGCATTTCAAGGTCCTGGAGTGGCCTAGCCAGTCTCCAGATCTCAACCCCATAGAAAATCTTTGGAGGGAGTTGAAAGTCCGTGTTGCCCAGCGACAGCCCCAAAACATCACTGCTCTAGAGGAGATCTGCATGGAGGAATGGGCCAAAATACCAGCAACAGTGTGTGAAAACCTTGTGAAGACTTACAGAAAACGTTTGACCTCTGTCATTGCCAACAAAGGGTATATAACAAAGTATTGAGAAACTTTTGTTATTGACCAAATACTTATTTTCCACCATAATTTGCAAATAAATTCATTAAAAATCCTACAATGTGATTTTCTGGATTTTTTTTCCTCATTTTGTCTGTCATAGTTGAAGTGTACCTATGATGAAAATTACAGGCCTCTCTCATCATTTTAAGTGAGAGAACTTGCACAACTAAACTCGCTGACTAAATACTTTTTTGCCCCACTGTATACTTACCCCGGGCCAGCGGTTATCAGAGCTCATAACATCACTGTTCATCCACAGACACGTATTACTACTGCAACTCAAATGGCATCCTATTCCCTTCATCGTGAACTACTTTTGAGTACAGGGAATAGGCTGCCATTTGGGACGTGTTGCTACAGCCTGGACTAGCCTGGACAAAGCCTGGAGTAGCCTGAGGGGAATAGGGAGGCCGTTAGCTGTGGATTATAAAGCGATTTGATACCAGAGAGGAGATGAGTCATGATCAGATCAGAGGGGAGAGGAGTCATGATCAGACCAGAGAGGAGAGGAGTCATGATCAGACCAGAGAGGAGAGGAGTCATGATCAGATCAGAGGGGAGAGGAGAGGAGTCATGATCAGACCAGAGGGGAGAGGAGTCATGATCAGACCAGAGAGGAGAGGAGTCATGATCAGACCAGAGGGGAGAGGAGTCATGATCAGACCAGAGAGGAGAGGAGTCATGATCAGAGGGGAGAGGAGTCATGATCAGACCAGAGGGGAGAGGAGTCATGATCAGACCAGAGAGGAGAGGAGTCATGATCAGAGAAGAGAGGAGTCATGATCAGACCAGAGGGGAGAGGAGTCATGATCATATCAGAGAGGAGAGTCATGATCAGAGGGGAGAGGAGAGGAGTCATGATCAGATCAGAGAGGAGAGGAGTCATGATCCGACCTGAGGGGAGAGGAGTCATGATCAGATCAGAGAGGAGAGGAGAGTCATGATCAGAGGGGAGAGGAGAGGAGTCATGATCAGACCAGAGGGGAGAGGAGTCATGTTCAGATCAGAGAGGAGAGGAGTCATGATCAGATCAGAGGGGAGAGGAGTCATGATCAGACCAGAGAGGAGAGGAGAGGAGTCATGATCAGACCAGAGGGGAGAGGAGTCATGATCAGACCAGAGGGGAGAGGAGTCATGATCAGACCAGAGAGGAGAGGAGTCATGATCAGACCAGAGAGGAGAGGAGTCATGATCAGATCAGAGGGGAGAGGAGAGGAGTCATGATCAGACCAGAGGGGAGAGGAGTCATGATCAGACCAGAGGGGAGAGGAGTCATGTTCAGATCAGAGAGGAGGGGAGAGGAGTCATGATCAGACCAGAGGGGAGAGGAGTCATGATCAGACCAGAGAGGAGAGGAGTCATGTTCAGACCAGAGGGGAGAGGAGTCATGTTCAGATCAGAGAGGAGAGGAGAGGAGTCATGATCAGACCAGAGGGGAGAGGAGTCATGATCAGATCAGAGAGGAGAGGAGTCATGTTCAGACCAGAGGGGAGAGGAGTCATGATCAGATCAGAGAGGAGGGGAGAGGAGTCCTGATCAGCGTGCTCCACTCCTTGTTCCGTATTCATAAAGTGTCTCAAGATAGGAGTGCAGATCTAGGATCAGTTTAGCCTTTTAGTTCATAATGAATCAGATAACAAGGACAAGGGGGACCTGATCCTAGATCATAATGAATTTTTATTTTATTTTTTTATTTCACCTTTATTTAACCAGGTAGGCCAACTGGGACCTGGCCAAGATAAAGCAAAGCAGTTCAACACATACAACAACACATAGTTACACATTGGAGTAAACAAACACTCAGTCAATAATACAGTAGGAAAAAAAACAAATCTATATACAATGTGTGCAAATGAGGTAGGATAAGGAACATAAGGCAATAAATAGGCCATGGTGGCAAAGTAACTACAGTATAGCAATTTAACACTGGAATGGTAAATGTGCAGTAGATGAATGTGCAAAGTAAAAATACTGGGGTGCAAAGGAGCAAGATAAATAAATGACTACGGTAGGGGATGAGGTAGTTGGTTGGGCTATGTACAGTGATCTGTGAGCTGCTCTGACAGCTGATGCTTAAAACTAGGAATCAGATAACATGGAGAGGGGGACCTGATCCTTGATCATAATGAATCAGATTACATGGAGAGGGGGGACCTGATCCTAGATCATAATGAATCAGATAACATGGAGAGGGGGGACCTGATCCTAGATCATAATGAATCAGATTACATGGAGAGGGGGGACCTGATCCTAGATCATAATGAATCAGATAACATGGAGAGGGGGGACCTGATCCTAGATCATAATGAATCAGATAACATGGAGAGGGGGGACCTGATCCTAGATCATAATGAATCAGATTACATGGAGAGGGGGGACCTGATCCTAGATCATAATGAATCAGATTACATGGACAAGGGGGACCTGATCCTAGATCATAATGAATCAGATTACATGGAGAGGGGGGACCTAATCCTAGATCATAATGAATCAGATTACATGGAGAGGGGGGACCTGATCCTAGATCATAATGAATCAGATTACATGGAGAGGGGGGACCTGATCCTAGATCATAATGAATCAGATTACATGGAGAAGGGGGCCCTGATCCTAGATCATAATGAATCAGATTACATGGAGAAGGGGGACCTGATCCTAGATCATTTACATATTATTATTCAGTCATTTAGCAGATGCTGTTATGTGAATTGTGGATACCGGCTTTGTAGATACCGGCTTTGTGAATTCCGGCTTTGTGGATACCGGCTTTGTGGATACCGGCTTTGTGGATACCGGCTTTGTGAATACAGGCCATTGTATTTTCTGTCAGACTAGGAACCGCCCCCCGGCCCCCTCAGGCTTTCTCCAATATATAGAGAGAAAACCTTGGCTCAGGTCCTAAGTTAAAATAAACATCTTTAAGACACCAATTTGTTACAGTGTGATCTTTCTGAGCCCTTCATTCATGAGGTTGTTATGACTCTTGGCTCAGACTCAGAGACCACACACACACACACTCAGAACACACGCTGCAGGAGGATAACACAGGACACACAGTTTTTTGAGAGTTTTTCCTCTCAGAATGTGGTTTCAGGTTACTGTTAGATGTAATCTGTTAGATTTATTTGTCTCAACAGTGAGTAGTCATGCATAGCTTTTTAGCAATGACATCATTCTTGTCATGGGAAAGTTCCATCGCAGTGTATCTGTAATCAGTGATATAACTCTACGCTGCCCGTCCTGCACACCTGTATTTGTGTGCTTTTTTTTTTTTTTTTTTTACAGTTGTGCTAGTCAGTGCATCTATCTACAGATGTGGCATCTTAATGTGACCCCTTTGGTCACAGGAGAGAATCAGTCCTGCAGCATCACAGGATCTGAATGGGCCGTCACATTCCTTTTCCTGTGGAGGAGGAAAATATTCTGTATTACACAGTGTAGAGCCTTGGTATTATACAGTATAGAGCCTTGGTATTACACAGTGTAGAGCCTTGGTATTATACAGTATAGAGCCTTGGTATTATACAGTGTAGAGCCTTGGTATTATACAGTATAGAGCCTTGGTATTATACAGTGTAGAGCCTTGGTATTATACAGTATAGAGCCTTGGTATTACACAGTGTAGAGCCTTGGTATTATACAGTGTAGAGCCTTGGTATTATACAGTATAGAGCCTTGGTATTATACAGTATAGAGCCTTGGTATTATACAGTGTAGAGCCTTGGTATTATACAGTGTAGAGCCTTGGTATTATACACAGTGTAGAGCCTTGGTATTATACAGTATAGAGCCTTGGTATTATACAGTGTAGAGCCTTGGTATTATACAGTATAGAGCCTTGGTATTATACAGTGTAGAGCCTTGGTATTATACAGTGTAGAGCCTTGGTATTATACAGTGTAGAGCCTTGGTATTATACAGTGTAGAGCCTTGGTATTATACAGTGTAGAGCCTTGGTATTATACAGTATAGAGCCTTGGTATTATACAGTATAGAGCCTTGGTATTATACAGTGTAGAGCCTTGGTATTATACAGTGTAGAGCCTTGGTATTATACAGTGTAGAGCCTTGGTATTATACAGTGTAGAGTCTTGGTATTATATACAGTGTAGAGCCTTGGTATTATACAGTATAGAGTCTTGGTATTATACAGTGTAGAGCCTTGGTATTATACAGTGTAGAGTCTTGGTATTATACAGTGTAGAGTCTTAGTATTATACAGTGTAGAGCCTTGGTATTATACAGTGTAGAGCCTTGGTATTATACAGTGTAGAGCCTTGGTATTATACAGTGTAGAGCCTTGGTATTATACAGTGTAGAGGAGCCTTGGTATTATACAGTGTAGAGCCTTGGTATTATACAGTGTAGAGCCTTGGTATTATACAGTGTAGAGCCTTGGTATTATACAGTGTAGAGCCTTGGTATTATACAGTGTAGAGCCTTGGTATTATACAGTGTAGAGCCTTGGTATTATACAGTGTAGAGCCTTGGTATTATACAGTGTAGAGCCTTGGTATTATACAGTGTAGAGCCTTGGTATTATACAGTGTAGAGCCTTGGTATTACACAGTGTAGAGCCTTGGTATTATACAGTGTAGAGCCTTGGTATTACACAGTGTAGAGCCTTGGTATTACACAGTGTAGAGCCTTGGTATTATACAGTGTAGAGCCTTGGTATTACACAGTGTAGAGCCTTGGTATTATACAGTGTAGAGCCTTGGTATTATACAGTGTAGAGCCTTGGTATTATACAGTGTAGAGCCTTGGTATTATACAGTATAGAGCCTTGGTATTATACAGTGTAGAGCCTTGGTATTATACAGTATAGAGCCTTGGTATTATACAGTGTAGAGCCTTGGTATTATACAGTGTAGAGCCTTGGTATTATACAGTGTAGAGCCTTGGTATTATACAGTATAGAGCCTTGGTATTATACAGTATAGAGCCTTGGTATTATACAGTGTAGAGCCTTGGTATTATACAGTGTAGAGCCTTGGTATTATACAGTATAGAGCCTTGGTATTATACAGTATAGAGCCTTGGTATTATACAGTGTAGAGCCTTGGTATTATACAGTATAGAGCCTTGGTATTATACAGTATAGAGCATTGGTATTATACAGTGTAGAGCCTTGGTATTATACAGTGTAGAGCCTTGGTATTATACAGTGTAGAGCCTTGGTATTATACAGTATAGAGCCTTGGTATTATACAGTGTAGAGCCTTGGTATTATACAGTGTAGAGCCTTGGTATTATACAGTATAGAGCCTTGGTATTATACAGTATAGAGCCTTGGTATTATACAGTGTAGAGCCTTGGTATTATACAGTGTAGAGCCTTGGTATTATACAGTATAGAGCCTTGGTATTATACAGTGTAGAGCCTTGGTATTATACAGTGTAGAGCCTTGGTATTATACAGTATAGAGCCTTGGTATTATACAGTGTAGAGCCTTGGTATTATACAGTATAGAGCCTTGGTATTATACAGTATAGAGCCTTGGTATTATACAGTATAGAGCCTTGGTATTGTACAGTGTGTTTAGGCTTTTGGGGAAAAGAGCCAAAGGGCTCTGAGGCTCAGGTCTGTGTCCATTGAGTGTTTACCTCTCTCTGTTCCTTGTCTAATCATTGTCCCTTTTCCTTTCCTGTCCTTCCTTTCCTTTCCTTCCTTTCCTTTCCTTTCCTTCCTTTCCTTTCCTTTCCTTTCCTTTCCTTTCCTTTCCTTTCCTTTTCCTTTCCTTTCCTTTCCTTTCCTTTCCTTTCCTTTCCTTTCCTTTCCTTTCCTTTCCTTTCCTTTCCTTTCCCTTCCTTTCCTTTCCTTCTTTACTTTCCTTCCTTCCTTTCCTTTCCTTCCTTTCCTTTCCTTTCCTTTCCTTTCCTTTCCTTTCCCTTCCTTTCCTTTCCTTTCCTTTCCTTCCTTCCTTCCTTTCCTTCTTTCCTTTCATTCCCCTTCTTGCCCCTCTATTTCCAGATGTCTGTGGGGCAGCAGCCAATGGTTCCAGTTTGGAGGGGTGCGGCGTGTCTGTCATGTAAAGGGATCTGCTCTGGATTCATCCCACATTCCTGGAGGTAATTTAACCCTAACGCTATATAAAAACACACACACACCACAGAATATTAAGGAAGGTTTTTTACTATACCTGTCTCTCTCCCAACCAGGAAAGTGTGCACAGTGTGTCGCTGCAGTGTGGAGGACCACGGCCCCAGCTGTGACATAGACGATGACCACAAGATTGGGCAACTCCTGGCCGACTCCAAATATGCCCACCTGACCGCCAAGGTGATCTTTACTAGGACCATTTAAAAACTCTTTTCACACATTATAAGTGGATACACTGCATTTAAAATCGTCAAGGATAACACAAACCTCTGACAATTTCTGAGAATAGGTGAAGGGCATCCGGGTGTACAAACGTAACCGCATGGTCATCACCAACCCTGTCGTCTCCAAGAAGGACCCCACCTTCAACACCATCACCTACGACTGGGCCCCGCCAGGACTCACACAGAAACTGGTGAGAGAGGGAGATGTTCAACAACATCACCTACGACTGGGAGGGAGGGAAACGTTCAATACGGAAGATAGCATACACCTTAGCCAAATACATTTAAACTCAGTTTTTCCACAATTCCTTTAATCCTAGTATAAATGTCCTGTCTTAGGTCAGTTAGGATCACCACTTTATTTTAAGAATGTGAAATGTCAGAATTATAGTAGAGAGAATGATTTATTTCAGCTTTTATTTCTTTCATCACATTCCCAGTGGGTCAGAAGTTTACATACACTCAATTAGTATTTGGTAGCATTGCCTTTAAATGGCTTAACTTGGGTCAAACGTTTCAGGTAGCATTCCACAAGCTTCCCACAATAAGTTGGGGGAATTTTGGCCCATTCCTCCTGACAGAGCTGGTGTAATTGAGTCAGGTTTGTAGGCCTCCTTGCTCGCACACACTTTTTCAGTTCTGTCCACAAATATTCTATAGGATTGAGGTCAGGGCTTTGTGATGGCCACTCCAATACCTTGACATTTTTGTCCTTAATCCATTTTGCCACAACTTTGGAAGTGTGCTTGGGGTCATTGTCCATTTGGAAGACCCATTTGCGACCAAGCTTTAACTTCCTGACTGATGTCTTGAGATGTTGCTTCAATATATCCACATCATTTTCCTCCCTCATGATGCCATCTATTTTGTGAAGTGCACTAGTCCCTCTTGCAGCAAAGCACCCCCACAACATGATGCTGCCACCCCCATGCTTCACGGTTGGGATGGTGTTTTTCTGCTTGCAAGCCTCCCCCTTTTTCCTCCAAACATAACAATGGTCATTATGGTCAAACAGTTCTATTTTTGTTTCAACAGACCAGAGGACCTTTTTCCAAAAAGTAGGATCTTCGTCCCCATGTGCAGTTGCAAACCAAAGTCTGGCTTTTTTTATGACGGTTTTGGAGCAGTGGCTTCTTCCTTGCTGAGCGGCCTTTCAGGTTATGTCGATATATTTACTGTGGATATAGATACTTTCGTACCTGTTTCCTCCAGCATCTTCGCAAGGTCTTTTGCTGTTGTTCTGGGATTGATTTGCACTTTTCGCACCAAAGTACGTTCATCTCTAGGAGACAGAACACGTCTCCTTCCTGAGCGGTATGAAAGCTGCGTGGTCCCATGGGGTTTATACTTGCGTACTATTGTTTGTACAGATGAACGTGGTACCTTCGGGCGTTTGGAAATTGCTCCCAAGGATGAACCAAACTTGTGGAGGTCTACAGTTTTTTTTATGAGGTCTTGGCTGAGTTTTTTTGATTTTCCCATGATGTCAAGCAAAAAGGCACTGAGTTTGAAGGTAGGCCTCAAATGATGTCAATTAGCCTATCAGAAGCTTCTAAAGCCATTACATAATTTTATGGAATTTTCCAAGCTGTTTAAAGGCACAGTCAACTTAGTGTATGTAAACTTCTGACCCACTGTAATTGTGATACAGTGAATTATAAGTGAAATAATATGTTTGTAAACAATTGTTGGAAAAATTACTTGTGTCGTGCACAAAGTAGATGTCCTAACTGACTTGCCAAAACTATAGATAGTTAACAAGACATGTGTGGAGTGGTTGAAAAACGAGTTTTAATGACTCCAACCTAAGTGTATGAAAACTTCTGACTTCAACTGTATGACCTTCAATACCTGGTTAAATGGTACCTTATGGGCCCTGGTCAAATGGTACCTTATGGGCCCTGGTTAAATGGTACCTTATGGGCCCTGGTTAAATGGTACCTTATGGGCCCCGGGTAAATGGTACCTTATGGGCCCCGGTTAAATGGTACCTTATGGGCCCCGGTTAAATGGTACCTTATGGGCCCTGGTCAAATGGTACCTTATGGGCCCTGGTCAAATGGTACCTTATGGGCCCTGGTTAAATGGTACCTTATGGGCCCTGGTCAAATGGTACCTTATGGGCCCTGGTCAATTGGTACCTTATGGGCCCTGGTTAAATGGTACCTTATGGGCCCTGGTCAAATGGTACCTTATGGGCCCTGGTCAAATGGCGCCCTATGGGTTTCCATCCAACTAGATGCAGTAGCTAGGTTTCCATCCAATTAGATGCAGTAGCTAGGTTTCCATCCAATTAGATGCCGTAGCTAGGTTTCCATCCAATTAGATGCAGTAGCTAGGTTTCCATCCAATTAGATGCAGTAGCTAGGTTTCCATCCAATTAGATGCAGTAGCTAGGTTTCCATCCAATTAGATGCAGTAGCTAGGTTTCCATCCAATTAGATGCAGTAGCTAGGTTTCCATCCAATTAGATGCAGTAGCTAGGTTTCCATCCAATTAGATGCAGTAACTAGGTTTCCATCCAATTAGATGCAGTAGCTAGGTTTCCATCCAATTAGATGCAGTAGCTAGGTTTCCATCCAATTGGCGACAGAGTTTCATGCCAATATTGTAAAATCTGGATAAAAGGCTGTGTGTGATGACGTAGCGCACATAAAAATAACTTTTGCGGTTAAATACCCATTGTATCGAATAACAAAATACAAGTTAAATGGGTTTCCATCGTATTTTCAACTCTACGTTCACAATATCTTTTTTCGTTATAAAGCCAGTGCTTGACTTGGACTGAAATAGGTGCCGCTACTCATTTTGGGTGCTGGTACTGTTTATATTTAGGTGCAGTAGCTCCACAATACTTTTGAGCTAATATTATATAACAGGAACATGAGCTCAAGCTGTAGAACATTTGAGATGCTGGTACTCAGCTCTGAAGAGCTCCTGTCCAAGTCAAGCACGGGATATAGTGAATGTACCCATTCCGGTATTGCCACGTGTGCTGTAGCCAACAGCTGGCAGATACAGTGCAGGTATAGCCTAGATGATAACTATGGGCAAAAGAGCAAGATCAACATGTCACCAGAACGAGACCCTGGATATTGATATGGAAATGAGCATCAAGCTCATCACCGTGCACTTTCACCACCAAGTTCATCATCCTTTATTTCATCTGTAGCCTAATCAACTGCGTGATATGACGGTTATTATATCAATATTTGCACATTAAAAGTGTTTCCACTGTCATTTCTCTGCTAATTCATTTTACAGACAAAAAAGATCTCACCATGTCTAGCGTATTTTGTTTTGTCAACATTTGGAAAGTTCGCCTGACAAATTTGCTGTGGTGACATTTTTATCTGATGTACTTTAGTTATGTTAAATGGTTGGATAGAAACCTGTTTAGTTTGACTGTTACATTTATCACAATCTTCATCAGATCAAGATTCTTTTGTTGAATTGAAAGTTTCATTCATCTGTCAAACAATCTCAGTGTAGCAATTTTACTGTAAATATCTTTAGTCTGTTAGTGGGCTAGTAAATATATTTAGTCTGTTAGTGGGCTAGTAAATATCTTTAGTCTGTTAGTGGGCTAGTAAATATCTCTAGTCTGTTAGTGGGCTAGTAAATATCTCTAGTCTGTTAGTGGGCTAGTAAATATCTTTAGTCTGTTAGTGGGCTAGTGAATATCTTTAGTCTGTTAGTGGGCTAGTAAATATCTCTAGTCTGTTAGAGTTACTAACTAGTGGCCAGCTAGCTAGATAAGTTCAGTTAGAGATGGAGGAAAGAGGAATAGAATCATGTGCTACTGTAGGTCACAGAGTGCTGACAGTAGAAGCCTGGAGGCTAGAATAGAGAGTGATGGTCTATTTTCCAGCACTGGCGAGGGTTGCTTGGCCACCCCTCTGAAACGTGCATGTGCGTGTGTGTGTTTGTTTGTGTGTGTATGTTTGTTTGTGTGTGTGTGTGTGCGTGTTTGTGTGTGTCTGTGTGTGTATGTTTGTTTGTGTGTGTGTGTGTGTGTGTCTGTCTGTGTGTGCATGTTAGTGTGTGTGCCAGTGCGTGTGTGCTCTGAAAGAATCTGGACCTGCTCAGGAGTAAACATTTTTAAATGTGTAATATAACGACAGTTAAACATTAAAGCAGTGGTGTTGAACACAATCATAAGGGCTGCTAATAACAAAGAGGCAGTGTTGCAGTGTGGGTAATGCGGTCCGCTGCGGTGTGGGTCTGTATGTGGCAGCACAGGGAGAAGGACCTTAGGGAACTACAGTATGAATAGACCTCTCTGTGCTCTACTGGGAAGGTAAACACACCACGGCTCTGTCCCAAAAGCACCTTATTCCCTAAATATTGCACTACTTTTGACCTGGAGCCATAGGGCACAGGTCAACATCCCAAACGGCACTCTATTTCCTACATAGTGCGCTAATTTTGACTTGCGGTTTTGGTTAAAAAAAAAATAATTGTGCACTATATAGGGAATAAGGTGCAATTAGGGACGCAGACCACAAGTCAGGGCCTGTGAAGTATTTCTCCGGTTTAAAAGGACCAATCCCTGGTCCCAAAGCCAGTTAGTGCTGCTGCCTACAGACACATATACATACCAACTGTACAGTTTAACTCCTCTAACTCGCTCCCTTTCTCTCCCTCTCTCTCTCTGTCTCTCTCTCTCTCTCTCTCTCTCGCTCCCTCTCTCTCTCGCTCCCTCTCTCTCTCTCTGTCTCTCTCTCTCTCTCTCTCTCTCTCTCTCTCTCTCCTTCTCTCCCTCTCCCTCATTAGGCCATGCTGTACATGGCATTGGTCCCGGAGGAGAAGCGTCCAGTAGCAGGGACTGAGGGAGCGATGTACCGGCGCAGGCAGCTGATGAGACAGCTACCTGTCTACGATCAGGACCCCTCCCAGTGCCACGGACCTCTGTCAGAGGACCAGGTTAGATTTTAATGATGTCCAAAATAAATCATCACTATGTTTGCGTTTAAGCCTCCATTTTACATTTTATTATTTATTAATAGGCCTACGTACTAAAGCTGCGCTAGCCTTAACAAACATGACATTCATGAAACCTAGTTGTGGCTAGACTATAGACCATAGAGCCTGAAGGCTCATTTCCATGGTTGGTCTTGTTCCTCCACCAGATCCAGGCCATGTCTGTCTTCATGAAGAGCTACAAGGAGGAGGCTCTAGGAGTAGGGGAGGTGGCGCTGCCTGGGGAGGGAGGAGCTAACCCTCCGCCCATGGTCAAAGGACATAAGCAGAAGAACGGGACTGTGACGAGGCCTGGGAAGGCCACCATTATCCAGTCAGACCGTAACACTACCACCACCAACGGGACGGACGACTGCTATAAGAAGAGTAAATATGTAAGTCTTTGCTACTATACAGTATCTACATTAACTTATACACGCACGCACGCTCATTAATTCACACACAAATATATTCACATGCCACTTAACTGGGAGTATTCTGGTGTATTGGCTAGCTGCACTTTAGACTTAAACTGAGAATAATAGTAGAGAGACCTGCAAAAATGTAAGAAATAAATGTCCACTGAGAGACCGGATGTTTCTTAATTGGTTCAAGATTTATTTCCTGTCTGTCCCAGACCTGGGTTCAAGTATTATTTGAAATCTTTCAAACTACTTGTTTTGGCCTGGAGTACCAGATGGGCGGGGTTTGCCGTTTAGAAACTATTCTATTGGTCCATTAAAGCCAGGCAAGCTCAATCAAGCACAGATAGTATTTAAACCCAGGTCTGTTCTGTCCCCGCCTCCTGTCCCCGCCTCCTGCTCCAAGCCTTTCAATCTATAGGCTATTTAACATTTCATCACTCCATTCCTACCTAGTATCAAATACAATGTAAAGGTATTTTTATTATATGTTTTTATTTAACTTGGCAAGTCAGTTTGACGCTGGGACAATTGTGCGGTATAACATCAATACAATATAAAAGTATAATTGGAGAAAAAAAAATACAAAAAAAGTTATAACTTGTTTTTCATTATCAATCTTTTAACTACTCTTTCCTTTTAATGACGCTGGACCATGAAGTTCACATATATCACAACTAACTCAGGGCCGTGTATATTATTCTCCTGACTGGTATGTGAACTCGGATTAGGGAACTAGACATTTTCCATAGTCAGATTAGGTCGCTGTTAGCTAATTGACTAGTCGTTCCCTATAGGCTACAAATTGAGAGAGAGAGAGAGAGAGAGAGAGAGAGAGAGAGAGAGAGAGAGAGAGAGAGAGAGAGAGAGAGAGAGAGAGAGAGAGAGAGAGAGAGAGAGAGAGAGAGAGAGAGAGAGAGAGAGAGAGAGAGAGAGAGAGAGAGAGGAGTCCCCTAAGCAAGCTGGTCCTGGGGCTCTGTTCACAAACACAAACAGAGCCCCAGGACAGCAACACTATGATGAACATTATGATCATTGTTTTACATTAAATTGATAACAGGCGGTAAATAGAAGCAGGAGTTCAGATCTGTTCAGCCAGTCAGCTGGAAAATAATCCAGCTGGAAAATGTCAAGTTTCCTCCGTTAACAGACATACAATTATGAAGCTTTAGAAGCTATTTTGAATACATTTTGTTGGTCTTAGAGTCATGAAATGTTCAGGATATATTGAAGGTAGTTTAAAAAAAAAAAAAAAGACATTGAGTTATGTTTTCATCAGAAAACGACAAAGGAAATACCAGTTCTAACTCACTTTATAGTGCACTACTTCTGACCATGGCACTATATAGAGAATAGGGTGCCATTTGGGATGTACCCTAGTAAGTGTGTGTAGGGCCGTGTCTTTACACACTAGTACTACAAGTGCCTGGTGGATGATGATAAAACAGAAGATTTATGACTAAAAAAGGGAGTTTGTGTTCAGCCTGTCTGAAATGACCTGTTTATGGCCCTGTTAAATATCAACAGAACAACCCTGCTAGCTACAAAATGTAGAAGTTGTAGTTCTGTTTCTCTCTCCCTCTCGCTGTGTCTCTACTTTGTCACTCTCTCTCTGTTTCCATCAGCTCAGGTATGGACAAAACCTGGTCACTTCTCATTAAAAAGTGACCGTATGTCATTTAAATTACCAACTGATTTTCCCAACTGACTGCTATACGGTGCATTCGGAAAGTATTCAGACCCCTTGATTTTTTTCACATTTTGTTATGTTACAGCCTTATTCTAAAATTGATTAAATGTTCTCATCAATCTACACACAATACCCCATAATGACATCACAATACCCCATAATGACATCACAATACCCCATAATGACAAAGCAAAAGCAGGTTTTTCCGTTTTTTTTTTAAATATTGTTTTTTAAGGAATTATCACATTTACATAAATATTCAGACCCTTTACTCAGTACTGTGTTGAAGCACCCTTGGCAGCGATTACAGCCTTGAGTCTTCTTGGGTATGACACTACAAGCTTGGCTCACCTGTATTTGGGGAGTTTCTCCCATCCTTCTCTGCAGATCCTCTCAAGCTCTGTCAGGTTGGATGGGGAGCATTGCTGCACAGCTATTTTCAAGTTTCTCCAGAGATGTTCGATCGGGCTCTGGTTGGGCCACTCAAGGACATTCAGAGACATGATGCTGCCACCACCATGCTTTCCTCCAGATGTGACGCTTGTCATTCAGGCCAAAGAGTTCAATCTTCATTTCATCAGACTAGAGAATCTTTTTTCTCATGGTCTGAGAGTCTTAATGTGCCTTTTGGCAAACTCAAAGTGGGCTGTCATGTGCCTTTTACTGAGGAGTGACTTCCGTCTGGCCACTCCAGCATGAAGGCCTGATTGGGGGAGTGCTGCAGAGATGGTTGTCCTTCTGGAAGGTTCTCTCATCTCCACAGAGGAACTCTAGAGCTTCCTTCAACCTCATGGCTTTTGCTCTGACATGCACTGTCAACTGTGGGACCTTATATAGACAGGTGTGTGCCTTTCCAAATCATGCCCAATCAATTGAATTTACCACAGGTGGACTCCAATCAAGTTGTAGAAACATCTCAAGGATGATCAATGGAAACAGGACGCACCTGAGCTCAATTTCGAGTCTCATAACAAAGGGTCTGAATACTTCTGTAAATACGGTGTTTCTGTTTTTTTATTTGTAATAAATTTGCAAAACATTTTTAAAACCTGGGGTATTGTGTGTAGATTGCTGAGGATTTATTTGTTTAATCCATTTTAGAATAAGGCCATGTTGTTTAATGTCATTTCAAATAGTTCTAATGCACAGTAATATTGTTTGGTGGCTATTATCAGACCTTCCGGGTAAAGAAACTGGAAATGAATACAAAAAAAGTAGGTTTTAAGTGAAATATTAAGTTTTTGTCTGAAACCTGAAAATTCCAGGAAATTCCAAATCTAATTGGACCTATGCACTAACAAGGCTTTTCAGCATACACACAATAGCACCTACTAGAGTACTGTAAACATGTTCTTTCATGTAAGACACATGCAATATCTCATCTGAGAATCTGTTCCATGGTCCTAATCTAGATATATGCCCATTGGTTATTACAGGGGCAATCTACAGTTCAAAGAACAACAAGCCCACACCCCGCCACTGTTTTGGTAAAAAAGCGGAAGAATTCGGGATGGAGAAATGTAACCACTCTGAAATTAATCGATAGAGCTATGGATACAAAATGGAAACTTTAACCATATTCTGAGGCCAAACAGTGTTTGTATACAATTACAATTACTCTCACTTTAGGCTGTACAGTCCGTCGCTCATTCCTAACCGTAAATCACATGTTCAGTTATTCAAACCTGATCTGTTATTCTTGATGACAACTAGCTGGCCCAGGTCTTTTAAGTAACTGCACACAAAATGGTCATGCGTCATTTTCTCTGCCTGCTAGACTCCAGCTACGTCCGGAGCCTGGATAGCTAGCTAGCAAGCAACTACAACGTCAAACTAACAGAAACCGATACAATGTAAATAATGCAAGTTTATCTGGCTTGAATTACGTTTTGAATATGGCTGAAGAAAATAACATAAGCTAGCTAGCGCATCAAGATGAGAGAGTGGCTAGGGGACCTGGCGAGGTGTCTGTTTGATACGTCACAGGCCCGAACATAGATCAAGTAGATATCCAATCAAGGGCCTTTGTATTCTCCCTTTGACTGAGATCTGTAATCCTAATTCTGTCCATCTTTTTTTGTTTGCTCCTTTAGCAAAAATGAAATATTAGCTGTTAGCGGTTGCTTTTTCCCTATGTAGTCAGTTAGCTTTGCTTAAGTTTTTGCTGGGAAAGAAAGCAGAGACATTTTTTTATTTTATTAAATCAACAACACCCTTCTCAGGAAATTCAAATAGAAGGTGAAGGTCATAATTAATCTTTCTCTGGTGTCACTTTTAACAACTTTAGAATTTCTTGGAGGTTATTTAAAAAAAAGTCCCTATGGGAGATGCGAAATTATCATCAAATCTTTTTACGAGAAAACTAGCGAGCGGATCGCGCCGCCATCTGCTGACCATTTTAGGGAATGGTTTTCGGCAGATGTGCCAAATTTCATTCCAAAATATGGAGTATTGATGGAGAAATGACGAGGGAAAAAAAGTAACTTCAACAAGTATATTGTGACTATCGTCACATCTTTAATATTGATGATTTTGTTGTCCAGAAATGTCTCTGCCCCCTCTCTCTTGTTATTATACATTCAGAATGAAGAGAGATCTTGTTATCGTACAGATACACAGACAAACCTTTTACTCTGTTTAGAAGAGCAGTTTAGAGAGAGAGAGAGAGAGAGCGAGCGAGCGTGGGGGAGAGGGACGGGGAAACGATCAAAGGCTGACTAAACATCTGCATTTGATTGCTTCTATCATAACAGGAATGCACCATGGTTTGGGTTCACGATTGGCCTCGGTGCTGTTGCTATGGTGATGTGGGCTTGATTACTTTGAGAGAGGCCCATGCAGTATCGTCGTGTTGTTTCGTGGGTTACACCCAGCCAGCCTCTCAACGTCTCTCTAGGACTGGGCTGGAGTTGCTCCATCTGGATCATGAGTGTCATGTCATGTCTTCATGATGCTCAGATTTTGTTCTTTCATTGTTCCACAAAATTCTCACTCTCTCTCTCTCTCTCTCTCTCTCTCTCTCTCTCTCTCTCTCTCTCTCTCTCTCTCTCTCTCTCTCTCTCTCTCTGTCTCTCTACCTCCCCCTCTCCATTCCCTCTACTTCTCCTCTCTCCCCCTCTCCCCTCCTACAGCATTGCAGTCATTGCGGGGAGCTCACCCCCCTGGACAGTCCTGTGGTGTATGCAGAGGGGGCAGGCTATGACAAGCAGTGGCACCCGACCTGCTTTGTGTGTTCGGAGTGTGGGGAGGCCCTGGTTGATCTGGTATACTTCTGGAAGGAAGGAGAGCTGCTGTGTGGAAGACACTACTGCCAGAGGACCAGACCCCGTTGTGCAGGCTGTGATGAGGTGACTGGGACTCATAGAGATAGGAGGAGGGACGCCCATTCTATCCATTCTCATTCTATGGGGAGATTACCACAGATACAGTGGTTGTGTCCCAAATGGGCCGTGGTCTAAATGAGTTCACTATATAGGGTGCCATTTTGGACGCTGTTCTCTCAAAGATAGAAGCTACCTAGAACCACCCAACAAAGAACCCTTAAACACATTCTGTCTTTTCTCATCCTGTCTGCAGCTGATCTTCTGTGAGGACTACAAGAAGGGGAAAGACAGTCGGGCGTGGCACCAGGACCATTACTGCTGCTGGCAGTGTGGACAGAGTCTGGACAGCCCCTGTTCCTGCCCCCAAACACTCTGCCACAGCCCTGTTTAGGTCCCCTAGCCCCACTCCTGTTCCCCAGCCCTGTTTAGGTCCCCTGGCCCCACTCATGTTCCCCAGCCCTGTTTAGGTCCCCTAGCCCCACTCCTGTTCCCTAGCCCTGTTTAGGTCCCCTAGCCCCACTCCTGTTCCCCAGCCCTGTTTAGGTCCCCTGGCCCCACTCCTGTTCCCCAGCCCTGTTTAGGTCCCCTGGCCCCACTCCTGTTCCCCAGCCCTGTTTAGGTCCCCTGGCCTAAACAGGGCTACATGATCCTAATATCCTCCTCTTCGTCTCATTTGGATCATGTAGATAGTTTTACTTCCGTTCGAATCGTCATTATGACCGTTACAGAGATGAAACAAGATAATTATCCTGATATGGATCTATTTAAAGATGAAAAGACACTTCCTCTGATACTGTAGTGTTAGTTAGTTAGTCTCACTGCACCTCTCATTGTTAGTAGTAGAAACCTGTAGTGATAGGTAGTCTGCCTGGAACTCTCATTGTTAGTAGTAGAAACCTGTAGTGATAGTCAGGTAGTCTGCCTGGAACTCTCATTGTTAGTAGTAGAAACCTGTAGTGATAGTCAGGTAGTCTGCCTGGAACTCTCATTGTTAGTAGTAGAAACCTGTAGTGATAGTCAGGTAGTCTGCCTGGAACTCTCATTGTTAGTAGTAGAAACCTGTAGTGATAGTCAGGTAGTCTGCCTGGAACTGTCATTGTTAGTAGTAGAAACCTGTAGTGATAGTCAGGTAGTCTGCCTGGAACTCTCATTGTTAGTAGTAGAAACCTGTAGTGATAGTCAGGTAGTCTGCCTGGAACTCTCATTGTTAGTAGTAGAAACCTGTAGTGATAGTCAGGTAGTCTGCCTGGAACTCTCATTGTTAGTAGTAGAAACCTGTAGTGATAGTCAGGTAGTCTGCCTGGAACTCTCATTGTTAGTAGTAGAAACCTGTAGTGATAGTCAGGTAGTCTGCCTGGAACTGTCATTGTTAGTAGTAGAAACCTGTAGTGATAGTCAGGTAGTCTGCCTGGAACTCTCATTGCTAGTAGTAGAAACCTGTAGTGATAGTCAGGTAGTCTGCCTGGAACTCTCATTGTTAGTAGTAGAAACCTGTAGTGATAGTCAGGTAGTCTGCCTGGAACTCTCATTGTTAGTAGTAGAAACCTGTAGTGATAGTCAGGTAGTCTGCCTGGAACTCTCATTGTTAGTAGTAGAAACCTGTAGTGATAGTCAGGTAGTCTGCCTGGAACTGTCATTGTTAGTAGTAGAAACCTGTAGTGATAGTCAGGTAGTCTGCCTGGAACTCTCATTGTTAGTAGTAGAAACCTGTAGTGATAGTCAGGTAGTCTGCCTGGAACTCTCATTGTTAGTAGTAGAAACCTGTAGTGATAGTCAGGTAGTCTGCCTGGAACTCTCATTGTTAGTAGTAGAAACCTGTAGTGATAGTCAGGTAGTCTGCCTGGAACTCTCATGGCTCTACAGAAGCTGTGGAAAGAGAATAAAGAGTTAGTAAACCTAGTATGGTTCCCAAATCTCTCTGTATTTCCTATATAGTGCACTACCTATGAGCCCTGGTCAAAAGGAGTGCACTACCTATGAGCCCTGGTCAAAAGGAGTGCACTACACTGCATTCGGAAAAGTATTCAGACCCCTTGACTTTTTCCACGTTTTGTTACGTTACAGCTTTTATGCTAAAATGGATTCAATTGTTTTTCCCCCCTCATCAATCCACAAACAATAACTCATAATGACAAAGCAAAAATTGGTTATACATTTTGGCAAGTGTATTACAAATAAAAAAAACTGAAATATCACATTTACATAAATATTCAGACCCTTTACTCAGTACTTTGTTGAAGCACCTTTGGCAGCGATTACAGCCTCGAGTCTTCTTGGGTATGACTCTACAAGCTTGGCTCACCTGTATTTGGGGAGTTTCTTCCATTCTTCTCTGCAGATCCTCTCAAGCTCTGTCAGGTTGGATGGGGAGCGCCGCTGCACAGCTATTTTCAGGTCTCTCCAGAGATGTTCGATTGGGTTCAAGTCTGGGCTCTTGCTGGGCCACTCAAGGACATTCAGAGACTTGTCCTGAAGCCACTCCTGCATTGCCTTGGCTGTGTGCTTAGCATAATACTTATTTTTTTAAACCTTTATTTAACTAGGCAAGACAGTTAAGAACAAATTCTTATTTACAATGACGGCCAAGCCTGGACGACGCTGGGCTAATTGTGCGCCGCCCTATGGGACTCCCAATCATGGCCGGATGTGATACAGCCAGGAATCGAACCAGAGACTGTAGTGACGCCTCTTCCACTGAGATGCAGTGCCTTAGACCTTCGCTCCAGTCTAAGGTCCTGAGCGCTCTTGGAGCAGGTTTTCATCAAGGATCTCTCTGTTAGATTACTTGTTAGATATTACTGCACGGTCGGAACTAGAAGCACAAGCATTTCGCTACACTCGCATTAACATATGCTAACCATGTGTATGTGACAAATAAGATTTGATTTGATTTGTACTTTTCTCCATTCGTCTTTCCCTCCATCCTGACTCGTCTACCAGTCCCTGCCGCTGAAAACATCCCCACAGCATGATGCTGCCAACACCATGCTTCACCGTAGGGAGGGTATTGACCAGGTAATGAGGGATGCCTGGTTTCCTCCAGAAGTGACGCTTGGCATTCAGGCAAACCAGTTCAATCTTGGTTTAATCTGACCAGTCCTTTAGGTGCCTTTTGGCGAACTCCAAGTGGACTGTCATGTGCCTTTTACTGATGAGTGGCTTCTGTTTGGCCCCAATACCATAACGGCCTGATTGGTGGAGTTCTGCAGAGATGGTTGTTCTTCTGGAAGGTTCTCCCATCTCCACAGAGGAACTCTGGAGCTCTGTCAGAGTGATCATCGGGCGGGCGGGCGGCCAGCTCTAGGAAGAGTCTTGGTGGTTCCAAACTTCTTCGATTTAAAAATGATGGAGGCCACTGTGTTCTCGGGGACCTTCAATGCTGCAGAAATGTTTTAGTACCCTTCCCCAGATCTGTACCTCGACATAATCCTGTCTCTGAGATCTGCGGACAGTTCCTTCAACCTCATGGCTTGGTTTTTGCTCTGACATGCACTGTTAACTGTGGGACCTTATGTAGACAGGTGTGTGCCTTTCCAAATCATGTCCAATCAATTGAATTTACCACAGGTGTACTCCAATCAAGTTGTAGAAACATCTCAAGGATGATCAATGTAAACAGGATGCACCTGATCTCAATTTCGAATCTCATAGCAAAGGGTCTGAATACTTTTGTAAATAAGATATTTATTTCTGTATTTTATGTTGAATACATTTGCAAAAATGTAAAAAAAACTGTTTTTTAATCCATTTTAGAGTAAGGCTGTAACGTAACAAAATGTGGAATAGGGAAGGTCTCTGATTTCCAAATGCAGACTTTCCAAATAGGCTATCGGGTATCAATTGGGACCCAGCCTTGCTTCCATAAAATCTGAACTAAATAATAGAAACCTGGAATCCTCCAAAGCAGAGCCTTTAAAAAAAAAAAAAAAAAAAAAGTATTTCATAGGTTAACGATTCAATTTTATTATCTTGATATGTTGTTGTTTGTTTGTCTGTTATTAGGATGATGACACGTGAGCATATTGAATACATTTTTATTTTATTTTATTTTTATCTCATTGTTTTTAATTGATTGACTGTTACTATCCTGTGCTAGGATGATAATCAAATGTTCGGATGATTTGCATGGATAGGGACTAAAACTAACCTCCACTGTATCTTAGATATGCTTCTGCTTTCAGAGAAGACTTCTAAAAAAATACTAGAATAAATTATACATGTAATGATTGTTCTTAAATGTAATAACAGTGTAATAATAGTAAAGCTGATTTTGTTAAATTAGTTCAATGCCTTGTTATCTTGTTAGATTATAGAGAATAAATAAACATCATGTGTTGTTTGTTTTAAAACGGCTGGTTATCTGTGCTCTCATGCTAACAATTTGACAATTTCTGCCTTGTTGAAGTAGATGATTCTGTTAATTTTGTTCATCTAATTACAGTATAGTTAACCATTTTGTTCGTCTAGTTAGTAGTTAATTTACAGTTAACCATTTTGCTAGTCTAGTTACTAATTTAAGTATAGTTAACCATTTTGTTCGTCTAGTTAGTAGTTAATGTACAGTTAACCATTTTGTTCGTCTAGTTAGTAGTTAATGTATAGTTAACCATTTTGTTCGTCTAGTTAGTAGTTAATGTACGGTTATTTGATGTGACAAAACTATTTTGATCCCATCCTAATGTTTTAATGTTCTGGTATTATAAACTTCAGAATAGGAGAATAGGAGGAACACTTATTCTTCAGAGCTGTGTTCACTAATAGGCCTTTTATATTGGTCTGTCTGCCTCTCTCTACACGCACACACACACGCACACGCAGACACACACACACACACACACACACACACACACACAATGCCAGTCTCCAGTCTCCTCCTGGTTAATACCAGTCTCCAGTCTCCTCCTGGTTAATACCAGTCTACAGTCTCCTCCTGGTTAATACCAGTCTCCAGTCTCCTCCTGGTTAATACCAGTCTCCAGTCTCCTCCTGGTTAATACCAGTCTACAGTCTCCTCCTGGTTAATACCAGTCTCCAGTCTCCTCCTGGTTAATACCAGTCTCCAGTCTCCTCCTGGTTAATACCAGTCTCCAGTCTCCTCCTGGTTAATACCAGTCTACAGTCTCCTCCTGTTTAATACCAGTCTCCAGTCTCCTCCTGGTTAATACCAGTCTCCAGTCTCCTCCTGGTTAATACCAGTCTCCAGTCTTCTCCTGGTTAATACCAGTCTCCAGTCTCCTCCTGTTTAATACCAGTCTACAGTCTCCTCCTGTTTAATACCAGTCTCCAGTCTCCTCCTGGTTAATACCAGTCTCCAGTCTCCTCCTGGTTAATACCAGTCTCCAGTCTCCTCCTGGTTAATACCAGTCTACAGTCTCCTCCTGGTTAATACCAGTCTACAGTCTCCTCCTGTTTAATACCAGTCTCCAAACTCCTCTGGCCTGTGGTGTTGATGGTATCCTAAATGAAATGATAAAATATACAGACCACGAATTCCAATTGGCTATACTTAAACTCCTTAACATCATCCTCAGCTCTGGCATCTTCCCCAATATTTGGAACCAAGGACTGATCACACCAATCCACGAAAGTGGAGACAAATATGACCCCAATAACTACCATGGGATGTGCGTCAACAGCAACCTTGGGAAAATCCTATGCATTATCATTAACAGCAGACTCGTACATTTCCTCAGTGAAAACAATGTACTGAGCAAATGTTAAATTGACTTTTTCCAAATTACCGTATGACAGACCATGTATTCACTCTGTTCACCCTAAATGACAAACAAACAAACCAAAACAAAGGCAAAGTCTTCTCCTGCTTTGTTCATTTCAAAAAAGCTTTTGACTCAAATTGGCATGAGGGTCAGCTATACAAATTGATGGAAAGTGGTGTTGGGGGAAAAACATACAACATTATAAATCCATGTACACAAACAACAAGTGTGCAGTTAAAATCGGGGGGAAAACACACACATTTCTTTCCATAGGGCCGTGGGGTGAGACAGGGATGCAGTTTAATCCCCACCCTCTTAAACATATATATCAATGAATTGGGGAGGGCACTAGAACAGTCTGCAGCACATCAGCGCCACAGGTAGCTTCCACAAAGCTGTGAACGATCTGATAGAGAAGGCAAGAAGGGCCTTCTACACCATCAAAAGGAACATAACATTTGACATACTAATTAGGATCTGGCAAAAAATACTTGAACCGATTGCCCTTTATGTTTGTGAGGTCTGGGGTCTGCTCACCAACCAATAATTCACAATATAGGATTCTGCATGCAGAAATCTGCAACAATATCCCCAGTGTACAATGTAAAACACCAAATAATGCATGCAGAATTAGGCCGATACACGCTAATTATTAAAATCCAGAAAAGAGCCGTTAAATTCTACAACCACCTAAAAGGAAGCGATTCCCAAACCTTCCATAACAAAGCCATCACCTACAGAGAGATGAACCTGTAGAAGAGTCCCCTAAGCAAGCTTGTCCTGGGGCTCCGTTCACAAACACAAACAGACCCCACAGATTCCCAGGACAGCAACACAATTAGACCCAACCAAATCATGAGAAAACAAAAAGATAATTATTTCCAATGTGTCAAGTAATTACCTAACAAGCAAAGCAAATTAGAATGCTTTTGGCCCTAAACAGAGAGTACACAGTGGCAGAATACCTGACCACTGTGACTGACCCAAATATAAGGAAAGCTTTGACTATGTATAGACTCAATGAGCATAGTCTTGCTATTGAGAGAGGCCGCCGTAGGCAGACCTGGCTCTCAAGAGAAAACAGGCTATGTGCACACTGCCCACAAAATGAGGTGGAAACTGAGCTGCACTTCCTAACCTCCTGCCAAATATATGACCATATTAGAGACACATTTTTCCCTCAGATTACACAGACCCACAAAGAATTCTAAAACAAATCCAATTTTGATAAACTCCCATATCTACTGGGTGAAATACCACAGTGTGCAATCACAGCAGCAAGATTTGTGACCTGTTGCCACAAGAAAAGGGCAACCAGTGAAGAACAAGCACCATTGTAAATACAACCCATATTTATGTTTATTTATTTTCTCTTTTTGTACTTTAACTATTTGCACATCGTTACAACACTGTATATAGACATTATATGACATTTGAAATGTCTCTATTCTTTTGGAACTGTTGTGATTGTAATGTTTACTGTTCATTTTTTATTGTTTATTTCACTTTTGTTTATCTTTTTCACTTGCTTTGGCAATGTTAACATATGTTTCCCATGCCAATAAAGCCCCTTGAATTGAATTGAATTGAAAGACACATGTAAGGAGGTGAAGGTTAGGCCTTTCAATGCCTATTTGGTTACAGACTGGAGGGCACCAAAAATAACTCTGTGCCCCCAAAAAACTCTTCCTACCATCTTTGACTTGGTTTGGTTTGTCACCACGTCTTGTCTGAGATTAGTTAACGAATTCCTCTAACAATCTTATCTGCCTCTGAGGCACTAGGCCTCCAGAACATGTTGACTAAATTACAATCTCTGGATAGCTTTCAAAATGCTAACACCAAGCCTTTGAAAATAACATATTTCCTTGAAACTGAGGAAAAACAGTTGAATTTCATTCAACAAAATCTGTTTTTATTAGGAGAGTCATACTGAGACCAAGGTCTCTTTTACAGCTGAGCCCTGAACTAGAAGAAATTACAGAAAATACACACATCAAAATACATACAAAATGCAAGCAAGAAGAAAAACACGGTCATAAAAACAAACACATTCATCAGTAATAAAGTCCTCCGTCAGCTTTCTGAATTACCCTAGAGGCACCAGAACATCACATTCATCAGTAATAAGGTCCTCAATCAGCTGTCTGAATTACCCTAGAGGTACCAGAACATCACATTCATCACTAATAAGATCCTCAAAAGCTGTCTGAAAATACCCTAGAGGCACCAGAACACCACATTCATCAGTAATAAGGTCCTCAAAAAGCTGTCTGAATTGCCCTAGAGGCACCAGAACATCACATTCATCAGTAATAAGGTCCTCAAAAGTTGTCTGAATTACCCTAGAGGCACCAGAACATCACATTCATCAGTAATAAGGTCCTCAAAAAGCTGTCTGGATTGCCCTAGAGGCACCAGAACATCACATTCATCAGTAATAAGGTCCTCAATCAGCTGTCTGAATTACCCTAGAGGCACCAGAACATCACATTCATCAGTAATAAGGTCCTCCATCAGCTGTCTGAATTACCCTAGAGGCACCAGAACATCACGATCATCAGTAATAAGGTCCTCAATCAGCTGTCTGAACTACCCTAGAGGCACCAGAACATCACATTTAAGCACATTTTGAAGATTGTTACACAAATAAAGTGCAAGAAAACTAAAAGCGTATTTACAAAGAAATATCTCTGTAATGAGCTGCACCACCAAGGGCTTGATAGGTAACTCCGCAGAGGAAGGAATTTCGTACTGATTAGTACTGATTAGCCTGTAATAAATAGCAGTGATTAGTACTGTCGCCTGTAATAAATAGCAATGATTAGTAATGATTAGCCTGTAATAAATAGCAGTGATTAGTACTGTCGCCGGTAACAAATAGCAGTGATTAGTACTGTCGCCTGTAATAAATAGCAGTGATTAGTACTGATTAGCCTGTAATAAATAGCAGTGATTAGTACTGATTAGCCTGTAATAAATAGCAGTGATTAGTACTGATTAGCCTGTAATAAATAGCAGTGATTAGTACTGTCGCCTGTAATAAATAGCAATGATTAGTAATGATTAGCCTGTAATAAATAGCAGTGATTAGTATTGATTAGCCTGTAATAAATAGCAGTGATTAGTACTGATTAGCCTGTAATAAATAGCAGTGATTTGAACTGATTAGCCTGTAATAAATAGCAGTGATTAGAACTGATTAGTCTGTAATAAAAAGCAGTGATTAGTAGTCTGTAATAAATAGCAGTGATTAGTACTGATTAGTCTGTAATAAAAAGCAGTGATTAGTAGTCTGTAATAAATAGCAGTGATTAGTACTGATTTACCTGTAATAAATAGCAGTGATTAGTACTGATTAGTCTGTAATAAATAGCAGTGATTTGAACTGATTAGCCTGTAATAAATAGCAGTGATTAGTACTGATTTACCTGTAATAAATAGCAGTGATTAGAACTGATTAGCCTGTAATAAATAGCAGTGATTAGTACTGTCGCCGGTAACAAATAGCAGTGATTAGTACTGTCGCCTGTAATAAATAGCAGTGATTAGTACTGATTAGCCTGTAATAAATAGCAGTGATTAGTACTGATTAGCCTGTAATAAATAGCAGTGATTAGTACTGTCGCCTGTAATAAATAGCAGTGATTAGTCGCCTGTAATAAATAGCACTGATTAGTACTGATTAGCCTGTAATAAATAGCAGTGATTAGTATTGATTAGCCTGTAATAAATAGCAGTGATTAGTACTGATTAGCCTGTAATAAATAGCAGTGATTTGAACTGATTAGCCTGTAATAAATAGCAGTGATTAGAACTGATTAGTCTGTAATAAAAAGCAGTGATTAGTAGTCTGTAATAAATAGCAGTGATTAGTACTGATTAGTCTGTAATAAAAAGCAGTGATTAGTAGTCTGTAATAAATAGCAGTGATTAGTACTGATTTACCTGTAATAAATAGCAGTGATTAGTACTGATTAGTCTGTAATAAATAGCAGTGATTTGAACTGATTAGCCTGTAATAAATAGCAGTGATTAGTACTGATTTACCTGTAATAAATAGCAGTGATTAGAACTGATTAGCCTGTAATAAATAGCAGTGATTAGTACTGATTAGCCTGTAATAAATAGCAGTGATTAGTACTGATTTACCTGTAATAAATAGCAGTGATTAGAACTGATTTACCTGTAATAAATAGCAGTGATTAGTACTGATTAGCCTGTAATAAATAGCAGTGATTAGTACTGTCGCCTGTAATAAATAGCAGTGATTAGTACTGATTTACCTGTAATAAATAGCAGTGATTAGTACTGATTTACCTGTAATAAAAAGCAGTGATTAGTACTGATTAGTCTGTAATAAATAGCAGTGATTAGTACTGATTTACCTGTAATAAATAGCAGTGATTAGTACTGATTAGCCTGTAATAAATAGCAGTGATTAGTACTGATTAGCCTGTAATAAATAGCAGTGATTAGTACTGTCGCCTGTAAAAAATAGTAGTGATTAGTACTGATTAGCTTGTAATAAATAGCAGTGATTAGTACTGATTAGTCTGTAATAAATAGCAGTGATTAGTACTGATTTACCTGTAATAAATAGCAGTGATTTGAACTGATTAGCCTGTAATAAATAGCAGTGATTAGTCGCCTCTAATAAATAGCAGTGATTAGTACTGATTAGTCTGTAATAAATAGCAGTGATTAGTACTGTCGCCTGTAATAAATAGCAGTGATTAGTACTGATTAGCCTGTAATAAATAGCAGTGATTTGAACTGATTAGCCTGTAATAAATAGCAGTGATTAGTCGCCTGTAATAAATAGCAGTGATTAGTCGCCTGTAATAAATAGCAGTGATTAGTACTGATTAGCCTGTAATAAATAGCAGTGAATAGAACTGATTAGCCTGTAATAAATAGCAGTGATTTGAACTGATTAGCCTGTAATAAATAGCAGTGATTAGAACTGATTAGCCTGTAATAAATAGCAGTGATTAGAACTGATTAGCCTGTAATAAATAGCAGTGATTAGTACTGATTTACCTGTAATAAATAGCAGTGATTAGTACTGATTAGCCTGTAATAAATAGCAGTGATTAGTACTGATTTACCTGTAATAAATAGCAGTGATTAGAACTGATTAGCCTGTAATAAATAGCAGTGATTAGAACTGATTAGCCTGTAATAAATAGCAGTGATTAGTACTGATTTACCTGTAATAAATAGCAGTGATTAGAACTGATTAGCCTGTAATAAATAGCAGTGATTAGTACTGATTAGCCTGTAATAAATAGCAGTGATTAGTACTGTCGCCTGTAATAAATAGCAGTGATTAGTACTGATTTACCTGTAATAAATAGCAGTGATTAGAACTGATTTACCTGTAATAAATAGCAGTGATTAGAACTGATTTACCTGTAATAAATAGCAGTGATTAGTACTGATTAGCCTATAATAAATAGCAGTGATTAGTACTGATTAGCCTGTAATAAATAGCAGTGATTAGTACTGATTAGCCTGTAATAAATAGCAGTGATTAGTACTGATTAGCCTGTAATAAATAGCAGTGATTAGTACTGATTAGCCTGTAATAAATAGCAGTGATTAGTACTGATTTACCTGTAATAAATAGCAGTGATTAGTACTGATTTACCTGTAATAAATAGCAGTGATTAGTACTGATTAGCCTGTAATAAATAGCAGTGATTAGTACTGATTTACCTGTAATAAATAGCAGTGATTAGAACTGATTAGCCTGTAATAAATAGCAGTGATTAGAACTGATTAGCCTGTAATAAATAGCAGTGATTAGTACTGATTAGCCTGTAATAAATAGCAGTGATTAGTACTGATTAGCCTTTAATACATAGCAGTGATTAGTACTGATTAGCCTGTAATAAATAGCAGTGATTAGTACTGATTAGCCTGTAATAAATAGCAGTGATTAGTACTGATTAGCCTGTAATAAATAGCAGTGCGCTGAGATTAACTGCATCTACCGGCTCTAATGAAGTAGCAGCTGTGTTCATTTAGATGATGTCGCGATAGTATAGGACTGATAGGAATGTTGACTGAATAATCTACTTTCTACAATTTATCGAGAGGTAGGACCTATTTATATAGAAGATAGATTTTATTCTCAGCTTCTTAACTTGTCAATAAGCTTTTTATAAAAGACAGCATTTAATCTATCCAGATGCCCAGATATTTGTAATTAGGGACACGATCAATATGTACACCATACAAAGTACATATGGTAAAATCATCAGAGTTATTTTTTGGGCACTCTAGAGAACACAGAACCCTTGACTTTTTCCACATTTTGTTACGTTACAGCCTTATTCTAAAATGGATTCCACTGTGTTTTTTACATAAAAACACTTAAATATCACATTAACATCAATATTCAGACTTTGTTGAAGCACCTTTGGCAGCGATGCCGCTACAAGCTTGGCACACCTGTATTTGGGGAGTTTCTCCCATTCTTCTCTGCAGATCCTCTCAAGCTCTGTCAGGTTGGATGGGGAGCGTTGCTCCACAGCTATTTCCAGGTCTCTCCAGAGATGTTATATCGGGTTCAATTCCAGGCTCTGGCTGGGCCACTCAAGGACATTCAGAGACTTGTCCTGAAGCCACTCCTGCATTATCTTGGCTGTGTGCTTAAGGTTGTTGTCCTGTTGTAAGGTGAACCTTTGCCCCAGTCTGAGGTCCTGAGCACTCTGGAGCAGGTTTTCATCAAGGATCTCTCTGTACTTTGCTCCATTCATCTTTGCCTCGATCCTGACTAGTTTCCCAGTCCCTGCCGCTGAAAAGAATCCTCACAGCATGATGCTGCCACCACCATGCTTCACCGTAGGGATGGTGCCAGGTTTCCTCTAGACGGGACGCTTGGCATTCAGGCCAAAGAGTTCTATCTTGGTTTCATCAGACCAGAGAATCTTAAGAATCTCTGATAGTCTTAAGGTGCCTATTGGCAAACTCCAAGCAGGCTGTCATGTGCCTTTTACTGAGGAGTGGCTTCAGTCTGGCCAATCTAGCATAAAGGCCTGATTGGTGGAGTGCTGCAGAGATGGTTGTCTTTCTGGAAGGTTCTCCTATCTCCACAGAGGAACTCTAGAGCTCTGTAAGAGTGACCATCAGGTTCTTGGTCACCTCCCTGACCAAGGCCCTTCTCCCTCGATTGCTCAGAGTGGCTGGGCTGCCAGCTCTAGGAAGAGTCATGGTGCTTCCAAACTTCTTCCATTTAAGAATGGTGGAGGGCACTGTGTTCTTGGGGACCTTCAATGCTGCAGACATTTTTTGGTACCCTTCCCCAGATCTGTGCCAGGACACAATCCTGTCTCGGAGCGCTACTGACATTTTCTTCGACCTCATGGCTTGGTTTTTGATCTGACATGCACTGTCAACTGTGGGACCTTATATAGACAGGTGTGTGCCTTTCCAAATCCTGTCCAATCAATTGAATTTACCATATGTGGACTCCAATCAAGTTGTAGAAACATCTCAAGGATGACCAATGGAAACAGGATGCACCTGAGCTCAATTTCGAGTCTCACAGCAAAGAGTCTGAATACTTCTGTAAATAAGATATTTCATTTTTTTAATTTTTTTTATACATTTGCAGAAATGTTTGCTTTGTCATTAAGATACAGGACCCAAAATCAACCCCTGCAGGACCACTTTCACAATATCCAGGAAACCTGATTTAATACCATCTGTAGATACACATTGAGTTCTATCTGTCAAGTCATGTTTAAACCAGTTACATGCAGCCTGGTCTAGGCCAATTGAGGAAAGCCTCTGTATTAGCAAGGAGAGACCAACAATATCGAAAGCCTTTGACAGGTCAATGAAGAGGGCAGCAGAATGATGCCTTTTATCCATACAATTATAACCACATCATTTATAACTCGGGATGCAGTAGAGACAAGTGCTAATGACCTGGTCAAAAATCCAGACCGATGTACATTTACAATAATAGATAAGAAAGAGCTTAGCTGAGAATTGATCAAGGATTCTAACAAGCTAAAAACGTTTAGAAATATGGCAATATTTATTTAGGTCACAAGGGTCACCACTTTTGTGAAGGTGGGAGTACATGGACTGCTTTCCAAACCATGGGGATAGGACCATATTTAATATATACAATATACTAAACCAAGAGTTGTTAAAGATCTCTCACTTCAATTCCAGACCCCAAAAAACACATTTGATTTTGAATGTACAGCTGTACATATATCTAAGTCATATGAGGGACATAGAAATATAATCGAGTGGAATTTCAGACTCTCTGGTAAAGCTTTATTTGTACCGACTGAAGTTCCAAATAACACTATATTCCCTATATAGTGCACTTCTTTTGATCAGAGCAAATATGGGCCATAAAATCATTAGTTCACTCAGGGACGCAGCCATCTGGGACGGCCATCTGGGACGGCCATCGGGGACGGAGCCATCTGGGACGCAGCCATCTGGGACGGCCATCAGGGACGCAGCCATCTGGGACGCAGCCATCTGGGACGCAGCCGTCGGGGACGCAGCCATCGGGGACGCAGCCATCGGGGACGCAGCCATCGGGGACGCAGCCATCAGGGACGCAGCCATCTGGGACGCAGCCTGTTCTGTAGGTTTTGACATTCACTTTAGAAGTGAGTTTAATTCTCCCCTGGACCTCATAACCTCCTGGCACTAGTCACCGGTAGGATGTCTGCTTTGATCCTCAGCCACAATAATGGGCCCCCGTAGTCTAAATATCCACATCACTCTGTGGCTACAGCGCCCAAGACAGAAAAACGGTGCTACTTGATTGCTGCATGAGATCAACTGGTACCTGTCAGCAAACTGTGAGTGTGTGCGTGTGTGTGTACTCGGCGTGCGTTTGTGCATGTGTGTGTGCATACATGCGTGTGTGTGTGTGTGTGTGTGTGTATAATTGGTGCGTGTGTTGCTGGCTTGGAACATTAACCATTTTACTATGTGCCACTGCCCAGAGCAACCAGCTAATCATAAACACGCAGGAATCTTTTGTCTGATTTCACAGTTTTGGGATTCCATTCCCTTGGCAAGCAATAAGATACCTTAGACCCGAACTTCATACATACAAACCCACACACCCCTACAGTTCTCTGGAATATGTTCCGGGATTAATCCGATAACACTGAGGAGTTTAACACTTCGGTCACTGGTTTCACAGTGACCGTACGTACAGTGAGGGAAAAAAGTATTTGATCCCCTGCTGATTTTGTACGTTTGCCCACTGACAAAGAAATGATCAGTCTATAATTTTAATGGTAGGTTTATTTGAACAGTGAGAGACAGAATAACAACAAGTACAAGAAACGTCTGACCTCTGTGAATGCCAACAAGGGTTTTGCCACCAAGTACTAAGTCATGTTTTGCAGAGGGGTCAAATACTTATTTCCCTCATTAAAATGCAAATCAATTTATAACATTTTTCACATGTGTTTTTCTGGATTTTTTTTTGTTTTTCTGTCTCTCACTGTTCAAATAAACCTACCATTAAAATTATAGACTGATCATTTCTTTGTCAATGGGCAAACGTACAAAATCAGCAGGGGATCAAATACTTTTTTCCCTCACTGTACGTATGTACATACCCCAATCAGAAGCCATGGATTACAGGCAACATGCGCAATGTGCTAAAGGCTAGAGCTGCCATTTTCAAGGTGCGTGACACTAATACGAACGCTTATAAGAAATCCTGCTATGACCTCTGACGAGCCATCAAACAGTCAAAACATCAATACAAGACTAAAATGTAATCCTACTGTGCTGGGTCTGATGCTCGTCGGATGTGGAAGGGCTTGCAATATATCACGGACTACAAAGGGAAACCCAGCCGCGAGGTGCCCAGTAACACAAGCCTACCAGAAGAGATAAATTCCTTCTATGCTGGCTTCGAGGCAAGCAACACTGAACCATGCATGAGAGCACCAGCTGTTTAGGACAACTGTGTGATCTCGCTCTCCGTAGCCGATGTGAGCAAGACCTTTAAACAGGTTAACATTCACAAGGCTGTGGGCCAGACGGATTACCAAGAAGCGTACTCAGAGCATGAGCTGACCAGCTGGCAAGTGTCTTTACTGACATTTTCAACCTCTCCCTGACCCAGTCTGTAATATCTACATGTTTCAAGCAGACCATTATAGTCCTTGTGCCCAAGAACGCCAAGGTAACACTCCACACTGCCCTCTCCCACTCGGACAAGGGTAACACCTGCATAAGAATGCTGTTCATTGACTATAGCGCAGTGTTCAACACCATAGTGCCCTCCAAGTGAGGGTAGGCAACGACACATACACCACTCTGACCCTCAACACGGGGGCCCATCAGGGGTGAGTGCTTAGTCCCCTTCCTGTATTCCCTGTTCACCAACGACTGCGTGGCAAAACACGGCAAGTTTGTTTAACAACGCAATGGTGGTTGGCCTGATCACTGACGACGATGAGGCACTCTATAGGGAGGACGTCAGTGACCTGGCCAGGGAATAAAACAATTTTTTGGGGGGAAGAAAGTTTGAAAACTCTACCAGCCAGTCAGATTTTTTACCAACCAAAATATTATTGCATTATTAATATTAAAAAAGGATGAGCATGTTCTGTAACGTTTGTAAAATAATACATGTATTGCTAGCAAGAAGTAATGTGGTATGTCGTTTAATTTCCTTTTTTTTGTGACCTGAGTCATATCACAGATGAGACAAAACATTTCACCTGCCCCTTTAAGGGCAAGGAGGTTACCGTTGTAGCGCTACTCGAGTCATGTTTGTGCCTGTGAGATTGAGTCTGACTCGTAGAAGCGTTGTCTTCTCTTCCCTAGTAGTTGAAAGTCAAACATAGAAAAATAACCTTGATTGTGGACTCATCAACTGGGCCGCTGTGGAGACGGTCAATGACCTCAAAGTCCTCGGCGTACACATCTCTGAGAAGGTGAAATGGTCTAACCACACGGACGCCGTAGTGAAGAAGGCACGACAGCTACTCTTCAACCTCAGGATGCTGAAGAAATTTGTCCTGTCCCAGAGGGCACTCAGTGTTCGACAGGAGCACCATCGAGAGCATACTGTCGGGCTGCATCACAGCCTGGTACGGCAACTCCACCGCTGCGGACCACAAGGCACTTCAGAGGGTGATACGTACAGCCGAATACACACTGGGTGCACATTGCCTGGCCTCCAGGACACCTACAACACCAGGTGTCGCAAGAATGCCAAGAAGATCATCATGGACCTCTAGCCACCCGAGCCATGGCCTGTTCTCCCAGCTTCAATCACTCATACGCGGGCAGTAGAGGAGAATCATGGCAAAAACTGAAAGACTGGCCAATAGTTTCTACCCTCAGACCATCAGGCTGCTGAATAGCCACCACTAGTTACCTACCTGCCCCCTCCCAACGACACTCATCACTGTTGCAGTTGTTAATATGTCTATTTTTAGTTTTTAATTACCATTTCCATTATTTTATTTTACTAAGTCCTCCAAGTCGGAGCTCGAAGCCTAAGATTTTCACTGTACCTTGCAATCACACCTGTAACCCTGCAACATGTGACTATTAAACAGTCTACATCTGCACTTCTAAAAATTAATCTTACAATTCAGCTCTTCACGTGCCAGACAGTGTTGCAGCACCAGGTGGGCTAGGCTATAGGAGATTTGTAGTTCTTTGACTTTGTGCGGTTCATTTACCAGCTATGACACAACACGGCAGAAATACTTTATTTTACTATAAATGTGATCCTACTTGACTATTTTTATTCACACGTGAAATGCTGGCGCTGTGGAGCCCTGACCACCTGCCAACATGGCTGGTGGAATAGACATCTTACCCGCCGCATTTGGCTGGTGGCCCTGAACCTGGCAGTGTGGTGCCTGGAGAACAACCTCTCCCTCAACGTCTGTTAGACAAAGCTGCTTATCATGGACTAGAGGAAACGGAGCACGCCCCCATCCACATCGACTGGGCTGTAGTGGTGTACTGTAGAACGAGAGCTTCCAGTTCCTCTGTGTACACATTACTAAGGAATTATCATGGTCCACTGTCCACACACACCAACACAGTCGTGTTAAAGGCACGACAGCACCTCTTCCCCATTCGGAGGCTGAAAAGATTCGGCCCTCAGATCCTCAAAACGTTGTACAGCTGCTCCAGACACCCTGGTTCGAATCCAGGCTGTATCACAACCGGCCGTGATTGGGAGTCCTATAGGGCGGTGCACAATTGGCCCAGCGTCGTCTGGGTTAGGCCGGTGTAGGCCGTCATTGTAAATAAGAATTTTGTTCTTAAGTGACTTGCCTTGTTAAATAAAGGTAAAATAAAAAATTAAGAGCATCTTGACTGACTACATCATCGCCTGGTATGGCAACTGCTTGGGTAGTGCGTACGGCCCAGTACATCACTGGTGCCGAGCTCCCTACCATCCAGGACCTCTATACCAGGCGGTGTCAGAGGAAGGCCCTAAAAATGTACTCCAGCCACCCAAGTCATAGACTGTTCTCTCTGCTACCACATGGCAAGCGGTACCGATGCACCAAGTCTGGAACCAAGACGCTGAACAGCTTCTATTCCGAACCAATAAGACTGCTAAATAGATAGTCCGGGTAGCTATAGGTTAACTATTGAACTATCTGCTCTGACCCTTTTTGCACTAACTATTTTGACTCATCCCATACTGTACATTTCTGTTACTGCTTATTATCTATCCTGTTGCCAAGTCACTTTATCCCTACCTACAGTGCATTCGGAAAGTATTCAGACCCCTTAACTTTTTCCACATTTTGTTATGTTACAGCCTTATTCTAAAATGGATTAAATTGTTTTCCTCATCAATCTACACACAATACCCCATAATGACATCACAATACCCCATAATGACATCACAATACCCCATAATGACAAAGTGATAACAGGTTTTTAGAATTTTGTATTAAAAATAAAAAACAGAAGGATTCAGACCCTTTGCTATGAGACTGGAAATTGAGCTCTGATGCATCCTGTTTCCATTGATCATCCTTGATTGGAGTCCATCTGTAGTAAATTCAATTGATTTTGACAGGATATGGAAAGGCACACACCTGTCTATCCAAGGTTCCACAGTTAAAAGTGCATGTCAGAGCAAAAACCAAGCCATGAGGTTGAAGGAATTGTCTGTAGAGCTCCGAGACAGGATTGTGTTGAGGCACAGATCTGGGTAAGGGTACCAAAACATTTCTGCAGCATTGAAGGTCCCCAAGAACCCAATGGCCTCCATCATTCTTAAATGGAAGATGTTTGGAAGCACCATGACTCTTCCTAGAGCTGGCCGCCCGGCCAAACTGAGCAATCGGGGGAGAAGGGCCTTGGTCAGGGAGGTGACCAAGAACCCAATGATCACTCTGACAGAGCTCCAGAGTTCTTCTATGGAGATGGGAGGACCTTCCAGAAGGACAACCATCTCTGCAGCACTCCACCAATCAGGCCTTTATGGTAGACTTTCCAGACGGAAGCCACTCCTCAGTAAAAGGCACATGACAGCCCGTTTGGGAGTTTGCCAATAGGCACCTAAAGGACTCTCAGACCATGAGAAACAAGATTCTCTGGTCTGATGAAACCAAGACTGAACTCTTTGGCCTGAATGCCAAGCATCACGTCTGGAGGAAACCTGGCACCATCCCTACGGTGAAGCATGGTGGTGGCAGCATCATGCTGTGGGGATGTTTTTCAGCGGCAGGGACTGGGAGACTAGTCAGGATCGAGGGAAAGATGAACGGCGCAAAATACAGAGAGATCCTTGATGAAAACCTTCTCCAGAGCGCTCAGGACCTCAGACTGGGTCGAAGGTTCACCTTCCAACAGGACATCGACCCTAAGCACACAGCCAAGACAAAACAGTGCACGTCTCTGAATGTCCTTGAGTGGCCCAGCCAGAGCCCGGACTTGAGCCCGATTGAACATCTCTGGAGAGACCTGAAAATAGCAGTGCAGCGACGCTCCCCATCCATCCAACCTGACAGAGCTTGAGAGGATCTGCAGAGAAGAATGGTAGAAACTCCCCAAATACAGGTGTGCCAAGCTTGTAGCGTCATACCCAAGAAAACTCGAGGCTGTAATAGCTGGTTCTTCAACAAAGTACTGAGTAAAAGTTTTTTTTTTTTTAACACACACACACACACACATATACAGTTTCTGGCAAGCGTTAAGATACCTCAGACCCTAAACTCATACTACTAATTTTGATGAACGACCGTGGGGCTAACAATAACCAGTGTGTGTTGACATAGCCCCAAGAAGAATCCCAGATATTCACCCTTTTAGAACCCATTTCACATCATATCCTAGCTATTCCACATTCTACATTCTCAGGTCATTACATCATCCACAATTACCGGTAACCAGACCTAGCTCACTTCCTGAAAAAACAAGACAAATGAATGATCATCGCATTTCATATGATTGAAATGGAACTGTGCTGGCTGCTATTTTGGGTGAATTGCATGGCGTAATGGAGATGGAATGTTCTTTATTCCAGGTTGATTATCTATTTCCAGCTCAGGTGAGAAGGTTGCCGATGTCATATATTATCATATAATTCCACTGGACTCTCAAAGGACGGTAAGAGGAATGATTAGCTCAGTGGGCCAACACAGTCTTGAGGTTGGTCAGCCCTAACCCTTTACTGCAGTGGCCTTTCCTTGAAACCAGAAGAAAACAGATAGACCCTAAATTCAGACCACAGCAGCCAACAGCAACATGTCACAGCCTCCACAGGCCCACGGGCCCACAGGTTCACAGTACAGACCACAGTACAGACCACAGTACAGACCACAGTATAGACCACAGTACAGACCACAGTATAGACCACAGTACAGCCCTGGTATTTGTATTCCACGGCAGCTGAACTGCTTTAGAGTACGGAACTATGAATTCTAGACCAGACCTGATCTTCCAGATGGCTACTCCAGCTGGGGTTAGGGAAACTGGCCCGCAATCACAATGTGTTTGTTGTTGGAATGTTGTTGTAGGCAATAGGTTCTGTAGGTAGGGAAGAAAAAAAATGAACAATGAAGATTAGATCTAGGAATTAAAATGTTTGAAGAGATGGGTAGGTATGTTGCCTGGATGGTGTCAGTCAGACTGATAGGTACAGTGCATTCGGAAAGTGTTCAGACCCCTTGACTTTTTCCACATTTTGTTACGTTGCAGCCTTATTCTAAAATTGATTAAATATACACACAATACCCTATAATGACTGGAGAGCTGGTGTCAGTCAGACTGGTAGGTAGAGAAGGAAACAAATATACAGTACCAGTCGAAAGTTTGGACACACCTACTCATTATAGGGGTTTTTCTTTATTTTTACTATGTTCTACATTGTAGAATAATAGTGAAGACATCAAAACTATGAAATAACACATATGGAATCATGTAGTAACCAAAAAAAAAAGTGTTATACAAATCAAAATATATCTTATATTTGAGATTCTTCAAAGTAGCCACCCTTACAATGTAGAAAATAGTAAAACAAAGAAAAAAGTAGTACGAGGTGTCCAAACTTTTTGACTGGTACTGAAAATGGCAAGGTAAACGATCAAAGGTCAAATGTATACATTTACAAAGAGGGAAAAACGTAGGACTATCCGTAACCAAACTTAAAACTTTATTTCCAGGCTCTAGCATTTCACCCCCATCCTAAAATGCTTTAGAAAATAGATTCTAGGGAGAAATATGGTGTCTCCTATTGCCATGGAAAAGGTGGTCTTCACTGATATATCCCTTAAAACTTCTTCAGGGATCGTTGAGCTAACGTAGGCGGTTGAGCTAACGTAGGCTAATGCGATTAGCAGGAGTCTGTAAGTAACAAGAACATTTCCCAGGACATAGACATATCTGATATTGGCAGAAAGCTTAAATTCTTGTTAATCTAACTGCACTGTCCAATTTACAGTAGCTATTACAGTGAAAGGATACCATGTTTGAGAAGAGTGCACAGTTTTGAACATGAAAAGTTATTCATAAACAAATTAGGCACATTTGGGCAGTCTTGATACAACATTTTGAACAGAAATGCAATGGTTCATTGGATCAGTCTAAAACTTTGCATATACACTGCTGCCATCTAGTGGACAAAATCTAGATTGCACCTAGGCTGGAATAATACATTATGGCCTTTCTCTTGCATTTAAAAGATGATGGTACAAAAAACAAATACAAAAAAAGTTTGTTTTTTTCTTTGTATTATCTTTTACAAGATCTATTGTGTTATATTCTCCCTCAATAAAATGTAAATCAATTTATAACATTTTTCACATGTGTTTTTCTGGATTTTTTTTTAGAAATGTTCACACATTATGATCATAAAGAATTATGTGTAAATAATAGCCTAAGTGTGTTCAAACGAAATTCCGTATTAAACTATCGAAATGTCCGACGAATGCATTCTATCTTTCATCTTCGAAAATCGAACGCATCAAAGGAACATTGTCCGTGAATCAAAACCAACATTTAGGCAGCTTTATGAAAAAAAATATACATATTAAAGCCACTAAAAGCAGGCAATTGAAGTCACAACAAGCCAGACTTGAAATATCGACATGAAAATTCAAATAACCTGCGCATTAAACTGCTGACCACGAACACAAAAACTCGGATGAATCCTAAACATAATGCATTGAAATAAACGGGATGCAATAAAAGGAATGACACAATCATCAAAGACACAGACATTTCTCATTTAGTTCTCTCTGGGAACAGAGAGCTGAACAGAAATCTAGCTTCTTGCTGTTTTGGAGCTTGCTGTTTTGGAGCAGAACCGTCATCTTCAGCATCAAAGGCAATCGGCTGGCGTGGGTCATTCTCCAGCAGTCTTGTGGAGTTGTGTTTGACCTGAAGGTGCGTCTTGAAATTTAAAGAAGAGTTCTTCGCAGCTGACATGCACTTGTCCCCGAGTCCCAGTTTGTATTTTGTTATATATATATATATATATATATATATATATATATAGATATATATTTTTTTTTTAAGTAAATATTTGCTTATTTGAAAAACTAACTTGTTAAGTGACTTGCTACCACAAAAAAGTAATTTGAGTACTCTTAAGCTGTTACTTTGTAAATGCATTACCCCCAACTGATTGTGAGAGTCTCATCTTCCGGTAGACGGGTGAGGTAATAATTTGTAAACCAAACCCTTCAGATGCTGCAGATGTTTCAGTGAGAAGACATCGATTTTTCAGGATGTCTCCTGGTCTGACTCACACCGCTGTAGCTCTACCAGATACGGAACGCCGACTTCAGCAGATGCAGTGGATTGACACGCAGCCCATGCAACAAAACAACAGCAGCTCTCTCTAGCTTCAACAGACAGAATGGGGAATTACAATGACAAGGCACCTGCTCAGATTAGGGGTCTAGAAGTGCTACCCTCCTCCAGTGAAAATGACTCTACAAATAAAATTGATCTATTTTAGATATTGGTTACTAAAAACTGGACATATGTGTCGTTTTTAGTCATGAACACCTGCCCCCTAAATGTCTCTGCAAGGTCCTGACAAAGAGGATTCCACCAAAGCATTTCCTGGAAGAAACAAAAACATGGCATGAATTCTCCACAAGTCATGACATTTCTGTAGAAGAGGGCCTAAGGTATATTTGTACTTCCATGGAACTTACCTGCATCACCTGAGAGTGGAGGAGGTGAGAGAGTCTTTTTTTCACTTCCCCAGTGGCTTAAAAGGAGAGCACACACAGGCAGACAGTATTACAATACTTTTATTCTCTCTCACACACATTCACAGATAAAGTTTAGGCATCGAATAGTTGGCTACTGGGCTGAAAACCTCCCAAGTAAGTATAGTCTTTCCTCTTATTGATGATGATGAAAGGATAACATATTGTAAAAGAGTGATAACTATGGATGTTTGTTTAAAAAAATATATATTTTAATTTAAAAAAACAAATTCTTCATGTCTTCTCAGAAAAACCAGCCTGCCTGTTGTTTTGAGAGATATCATTATATATGTTTATATAGTGTCAGTGATGAAGTAATTTAAACATCGTGATGTCTATTGCAGCTTCCTGATCCATGCTCCATAGGACAGATCTAGGACCAGCTCACCCTCATCAAATCCAAACCAGGACCTTAATAATCCACAAAGGAGAAAACTGACCTTAGACCAGCATTTAATCCCCACGTCTTCCTGCCCAGACACTGCTCTCCATCCAGAGTTCCTCTGTGCTCCAGCTGTCCATCCATCCCTCCACACCACAGCCAACCAGCCATGGGTCTGATGAGTGAAGACATGAATTGCTGCGTCTGCCTCGAACCCTACTCTCGCAGGGAGAAAATCCCTCGGGTGCTCCACTGCGAGCACACCTTCTGCGGGCCGTGCTTGGAGGCGATCTCCAGGCTCCAGAGTGGCCTACTGACCGTGTGCTGCCCCCTGTGCCGCTGGATCACCTGTACCTGGGCCAGCCTTCCCCTTGCTGGGTCGATGTTTGTTAACACTGAGATCTGGGACCAGATAGCAGACAGACAGGAGGAAGAGGAGGAGATGGAGGCACGTATAGGAGATAACAGACAGACACAGACCTCCACACAGTACAAATGGTGAGTACTCCAGGCTAAGATGGATGAATAGCTGCTATGTAGATGGTTTTAGAAAGCTCTAGAAACCTTCCTCTGGTCTCTGTTAATGGATGGCTGTTGTTGTCTGATCTTCCTCCAGTCTCTCTCTCTTTCTCTCTCTCTCTCTCTCTCTCTCTGAATCTTGTTTTGTGTGTTACTGTGATAGTATTACTTTAGGTTTCACTGATGATGATCGTATCAGTTTTGTTATTGGGTTGATGCTCAGGATAGGAGGTAATTCAAGAGTCTGTTCAACATTACTAGATTGTAATTCTCTCCCTCCCTCTTTCTGCTCTGTTCCTCTCTTCTAGCTCTTCGTTGGGTCATTCTGGTGTGAGGATCAAGCTACAGAGTTTCTGGAGGAGAATGAGGAACAATGGTCAGAGAGGACTTTTAGAAGGGAAGAAATTAAGGTCTTGGTTGTGTTTTGATAGGTGATGTCACCATGGTCTAGGATAGGAAGCAGCAGTTGGGCTCCTAAGGTCTTTCTTTTTTAGTATATATTTTAAAATGTTATACAATATACTGTGAAGAATCTATATAATGTATTTATTTCAATAAAACAAAGTGGGATTTGTTTATCCTTAGTTTACAGTTTTTTTTTATAAAAACAAATATGTACCATTTATTTGAACATGATGTCATTTTGAGACTTAGTTCTCTTTTTCAAATGAGCCTTGTAATATTAGTCCTTTTCTGTTTGAAATTCATATTTCCCTCATTAAAATGCAATTCCATTTATAAAAATTTTCACATGCGTTTTTTCTGGATTTCTGTTGTTGTTATTCTGTCTCTCACTGTTCAAAGAAACCTACCATTAAAATTATAGACTGATCATTTCTTCGTCAGTGGGCAAACGTACAAAATCAGCAGGGGATCAAATACTTTTTTCCCTCACTGATATATCCTTAAACAATGTAATATGTTGTCTCCTATTGTCCTGGAAGAGGTGGTCTCCACTGATATATCCCTTAAACAATGTAATATGTTGTCTCCTATTGTCCTCGAAGAGGTGGTCTCCACTGATATTTCCCTTAAACAATGTAATATGTTGTCTCCTATTGCCCTGGAAGAGGTGGTCTCCACTGATATATCCCTTAAACAATGTAATATGGTGTCTCCTATGTCCCTCGAAGAGGTGGTCTCCACTGATATTTCCCTTAAACAATGTAATATGTTGTCTCCTATTGCCCTGGAAGAGGTGGTCTCCACTGATATATCCCTTAAACAATGTAATATGGTGTCTCCTATGTCCCTCGAAGAGGTGGTCTCCACTGATATTTCCCTTAAACAATGTAATATGTTGTCTCCTATTGTCCTGGAAGAGGTGGTCTCCACTGATATATCCCTTAAACAATGTAATATGTTGTCTCCTATTGTCCAGGAAGAGGTGGTCTCCACTGATATATCCTTAAACAATGTAATATGGTGTATCCTATTGTCCTGGAAGAGGTGGTCTCCACTGTATATCCCTTAATGTAAACTACACTTTGGTCCTATTAGTGCTCACACAAGTTCTATTTGGCGCAAAATTGAAAAACAGTGTAACTGGGAATCAAAATGGCATGCCCATTTTCCAATATTTCACAATAACGCCTTGTGATCTGGAGGGCGGCCTTTCACATCCCCGCTAATGGTCCAAATGTGGAATCCGTACCCTTGACGATATCATGGACAGTAATGGTTTGAGAACATTCCAAAGATTTTAAAGATACATACACATTACCAGGCAACTCATTTTTACTATATTTCCAATTTACTTCATTTATACTGGCCCATGGAGTCCTTTGGGAAACCCAACTACTATCTGTCTATACATTTATTAGATTGTTGTTGTACCTGTAACTCCACTCTGCAAACAATTAATACAAAGGTTGATCACAAAACTAAATAAATCACAGAAGCATTGTGGAACTTAAGAACTCTCATTAAGGCTGAAGGTAACTACAAACGAATAATTAATCGTTTTAATTCTTACGGACGAATACAGAAACTGATCAACAATAACAATAAAAGGTAATTAATTAAACACATAGAAGGTATCTTAAAGGAACCAATTAAACACATAGAAGGTATCTTAAAGGAACCAATTAAACACATAGAAGGTATCTTAAAGGGACCAATTAAACACATAGAAGGTATCTTAAATAACCAATTAAACACATAGAGGGTATCTTAAAGGAACCAATTAAACACATAGAAGGTATCTTAAAGGAACCAATTAAACACATAGAAGGTATCTTAAAGGAACCAATTAAACACATAGAAGGTATCTTAAATAACCAATTAAACACATAGAGGGTATCTTTACTATTTTGATTATCCTATTTTGATTACAGGTTCAGTCAAGAAGTGTACTGCAGGTAGCCTAGTGGTTAGTGCGTCCATCACAGTAACCCGAAAGGTTGCTGGCTCGAATCTCCGAGATGACAAGGTAAAAATAAGTTGTTCTGCTCCCTGAATAAGGCAGTTAACCCACTGTTTTCCCGGTAGACCGTCATTGTAAATAAGAATTTGTTGTTAACTGAGTTTAAAAAACAAATCTCTCATTATGTCCAGACACTCACTCGCACTTAAGTTACTCACATTTCCTTTCAAATCTTTTTTCATGAGGAGTCAATGGCTGCTGCTTTTCCCTACATGGTCCTATGGACCCTGGTCAAAACGTGTGTACTATATAGGGAATTGGGCACCATTTGAGACGTGGTCATTCTCTTTGGTAGACTACGGCGGTGGGCATGATCTATTGGGATACAGTATATGTGACACATTTATATACACCTTATGTGCTTCTCTCTGAGTGTGTGTGTGTGCTGTGTGTACATGCGCTGTATGTGTGTGCGCTCTGTGTGCGCTCTGTGTGTGTGTGTGTGTGTGTGTCTGTGAGATTCAGAACATCTCTAGAATGTTGGTGACGGTAAATCCAGGGTCTAGAGTTGTATTACCTGCTCTGTCAGCAAGGGGGGGTATCCTAACTAAAACAACCATTAAATCCCCTCTTAGTAATCAAAGCTCTGACAGGTTAGTGGGGGGTCAGTAGTCATACTCTTGAGACGCTTCAGGAATACTGCCCATAGTCAGTAAATCAGCTGAGATTTGATTGACTTTGTCGCCATCTAGTGGTGGAAATTGTTCAGCTCACGCAAGGTGGCGGCAGTCAGCCAACAGCAGGGCTGCAGCAGCTTCCGTTTTGTCTGTCAAATGGTAGAAGAAGAGAACGACGCATGCGCATTTCACTTTGGACGTGATATTTGAAAGTTGTTTGGTATTTTTGGTTTCCCCGAGTCGGATGATCAAATCTTTGAAAACATCAGGTAGGTTTTTTTGCAACAGTTGTACGAATTAATTTCCAGCTGTTTGATATGATTATTAGTTGTTTTTTTTCGTACTGCAGCTTCTATCCACAACGTCCAGTGTTTGCAAGCTATCCACTAGTTAGCAGCGGTACTGGCCCAGTGTCCAAATAGATTACACTATTTGTATCCGCTTGAATCACTTTCAATGGGGACCTGAAGGCGAAATGCAAATTCCACTATTATGGCTTTTCCTTATTGTGGCTAACTTCACACATTTACTTGTCTCTTCTCTAACACACAGGGCCCGGCTTCCCGATAGCGATATCATTTAGGTTGACGTGTGTGTGTGTGTGTGTGTGTGTGTGTGTGTGTGTGTGTGTGTGTGTGTGTGTGTGTGTGTGTGTGTGTGTGTGTGTGTGTGTGTGTGTGTGTGTGTGTGTGTGTATATATATATATATATATATATATATTATTAAAATAGCCAATTTGGATCAGTGAGCTTAATTTTCCCAAGATGATAACATTTAATTTCCACAAAATAAAGTTTCAGGAATGCCAATCTCATGTGTTTCTAACTGCAGAAACAATTTCTGAACAATGCCTTGCTGAAATGACACGGAAACAACTGTGTTCATTATTTTATTGTGTCTTCACGACCATGACACATTTTCCGTAGTTTCTCATCCGAATGACATATGCCTACCTGTAAAACCATGTGAGGTCATTGACCTCCTCCGTAGGACACCCGTTTAGAATTGCCACTGATTTCTACATGACTATTTCCACTTACGGGTGTTCTTTTCAATAGATCACTGTCCTGATGAGCTACAGGCCTACAGATGTGTGTATTTACGTGTGTATTCTTTTACAGTTGTGCTCATTTATGTTTTGATCAAACTTTTTGTAGCTCTAAATCCAGATGGTTTTGAACTCTAATACTGCAAAATATTTTCAATATTGCAAATTGTTTTTTTTTATATACTTTCCACTAGGTGGAGCTATTGACCACAGGAGCTCTTACCCTGTGTACCTATGTGATTTAATTTATTTGTTTAACCTTTATTTAACTAGGCAAGTCAGTTAAGAACATATTCTTATTGACAATGTTCGGCCAAACCCAGACGACGCTGGGCCAATTGTGCGCCGCCCTATGGGACTCACAATCACAGCCAGTTGTGATACAGCCTGGATTCGAACCAGGGTGTCTGTAGTGACGCCTCTAGCGCTGAAATGCAGTACATTAGACCACTGCGCCACTCGGGAACCCGCCAGCGGAATAATTTCCTTGCCAATTGTCTTCCCTTATCCCTTTGAACAATGTTGTCCATTCTGTCTGTGTGTTTGTTTTGATGAAGGCCGAAACATGAAGCTTAATAGTTATTTTTAAATAAAATATATTTTTCAATTATCTAATAATTATTCGGCACATTTACTCACGTTACAGAAATCTGTATTTTCAAAAACTCAGACCCCCCCCCCCTAAGAAAATCTGCGTTTTAAACCATTTCTACAGCGTTGTTTTATATTGAAAGTGTTGTTTTTTTCTTTGCTTCAATGGGGGAGGGGGGAGGGGGGGGGTGCAACTAGTTTTTCTTCACACAGACTACATTAGTGCAACACGTTCGGAAGAAAATCGTTTTCAACAGAAGTGCAACGCTATTTGGCCAGCAGCTACACAGAATGTAAAAGCAGTGTATTTTTTTGGGGTTGTTGCTAAAACGGTGCACGTTTCTGTTTAGCCAGCTACGTTTCCTAATGTTTTGCTTGAAGTTAATCTGGCATTTTAACTCGCTACCCGGAGAAAAAACTACACCTGAGAAAAGTAGCCTGCACATCTCTCAAAGCTCTGTCTGGTGATCCAATGATGAGAGCAAAGATGCTGTATTTAATCTAAGAGGGAAAGGGGGGGATACCTAGTCAGTTGTACAACTGAATGCCTTCAACTGAAATGTGTCTTCCGCATTTAACCCAACCCCTCTGAATCAGAGAGGTGCGGGGGGGTGGGGTGGGGGGAAAGGGTAGGCTGCCTTAATATACATCCAAGTCACCGGCGCCCGGGGTACAGTGGGTTAACTACCTTGCTCGGGGGCACGATGACAGATTTTTACCTTTTACCTTCTACCTTGATTTTTACCTTGTCTGACTATAGCACGAAATTAGTCCTCATACATTTATGATTTGGAGAGAACACCGAATGAAGCCCAGCAGAATTTACAATAATAATTATAATTTTTGATCTGCGTTCAGAAAACGCAACAAGATATCTTTTCTGCGTTTTTTTATCTTTCATTTTCTGGGTGAAAAAAAAACAACAACAAAGAATCCTGCGTTAAAATGTGACCCATTCATTGGTTGAGCACCTTCCACTTCTTTCCATATATGAAAAATAATACTTAAAAATAAAATCACTTTTTGAGAATGGAACGGTGAAAAGAAAAGGTGTACCTTACTCTTTACCATCATATGATTCTAGATCTATCACTCTCATCATCCTCGGACCTTCAGTGGAAGAGGTATTGACGAGCAAAATCTGAATATCTAACCAGGTAGCCTAGTGGTTGGAGCGTTGGGCCAGTAACCAAAAGGTTGCTGGATCTAATCCCCAAACTGACAAGATAAAAATCTGTCGTTCTGCCCCTGACCAAAGCAGTTAACTCACTTTTCACCGGGCGCCCCGAAAATGTGGATGTCGTTTAAGGCAGCCCCCCCCCGCACCTCTCTGATTCAGAAGGGTTGGGTTAAATGCGGAAGACACATTTCAGTTGAAGGCATTCAGTTGTACAACTGACTAGGTACCCCCTTTCCCCAATATCTAAACTGAAAAATGTTTACAGCAGTGTTACCGTTGCTGAAATAGAGACGAGAAGTTAGCTAGCTACTTCATCGTTTGCAGGCAGTTCTCTCCATGTAGCAATGTTTTTTGTAGCTTCCTTAATCAAGCACTTGCTATTATTTGCCCGAACTTCATCCATATTATTGAAACTGCTGTTATTTTGTACTTTTTTTCTATAGGCTCCTTCAACCATGTCGTCCAGATTAGGAGGTAGGTCCTCTCCCATCTCCCCTGTCCTGTTCCTGACGGTAGACGGTGAACCCATGCGCTTCTTCCTGCGTCCCGGCCCCACCAAGGTTCAACTGCAGCCCGTCATCAAGGCAGGCGGAGGCCTGGTGTGCAGAGCCCAGGAGCCTGGGGCTTTCCTACTGATAGACCCAGAGGAAATTGGGTCCGTTGCTGGTTCGGCAGCCCACTGGTACGTGTCCACCCAGTACATCCGGGACTGCATGGAGAAGAACCAGCAGCTGGAGGTGGAGGATTATCGCTTCAAGCCTGACAACGCAAAGGTAACTTGATATAGAGCAGGGTTCTCCCCAGGATTTTTTTAAACTAGGGGTTGGGGGGGGGACTTCCGCCGTAATTTACAGTGAGCTCCAAAACTATTGGGACAGTGACACATTTTGTGTTGTTTTGGCTTTGTAAAATTACAGAGGTTTAAAGTGTTGACTAATTTGATAGTATTTCCATCCATATCTGGTGAACCGATTTTGTACTTGTTGTCCCCCCATTTTAGGGGACCAAAAATATTAGGACAAATGCACTTATGTGTATTAAAGTAGTCAAAAGTTTAGTATTTGGTCCCGTATTTGTAGCACTCAATGATTACATCAAGATTGTTACTCTACACACTTGTTGGATGCATTTGCTGTTTGTTTTTAAGTTGTGTTTCAATAGAAATTCATTGTAAATAATGTATTGAGCCATTTTGGAGTCACACAAAAAAAAAAAAGAATAGAATTTGTTGCTCAACACTGATACATTAACGTGGATGCTACCATGGTTACGGATAGTCCTGAATGAATCGTCAATAATGATGAGTGACAAAGTTACACACGCACAAATATCATACCCCCAAGACATGCTAACCTCTCACCATTACATTAACAGGGGAGGTTAGCATTTTATATCATACCCCCCAAGACATGCTAACCTCTCACCATTACCAATAACAGGGGAGGTTAGCATTTTATATCATACCCCCAAGACATGCTAACCTCTCACCATTACAATAACAGGGGAGGTTAGCATTTTATATCATACCCCCAAGACATGCTAACCTCTCACCATAACCAATAACAGGGGAGGTTAGCATTTTATATCATACCCCCAAGACATGCTAACCTCTCACCATAACCAATAACAGGGGAGGTTAGCATTTTTGGTGATGTATGATATTTGTGCGTCTGTAACTTCCTCACTCATCATGATTTACGATTCATTCAGCACAATCTGTAATCACGGTAGCATCCACATGAATGTAGACGTGTTTAGAAACATATTCTATGACGGTCGGCACTTTAACCTCATTGTCATTGTATCATTTAAAAGGGCTGGAGTACAGAGCCAAAAACCAACATGTCACTGTCCCAATAATTGTGGAGCTCAGTTGTTGCGCCATTGTGGAATGACACTTAAATAAACTCTCTCCCTATATGTACAGGCGAACGTCCAGACCAGGTCAGCGAAACAGAGCGCAGGTAGCAGCGGGCGCATGGGCTACACTCTGGAGGAGGACAAGGCCATTATGACGTACATCTGTGAGCACAAGCGTGAGTCGCGGGGGAACAGGGTATGGCAGGAGATGGCGAAGAATGGTCTGACCTGTCACAGCTGGCAGTCGATGAAGGACCGCTACCTTAAACAGCTCATTCACAGACTCCCTGAACCTAAGGACCGCACGGGAAGAAAAAAACCTGACGCTACTGCTGCTTCGGAGGAGAAAGGAGGGAACTCGTCTGAGAGAGAGGGAGAGAGAGACATCCCACCACAGACCTCCGCACTTCAGAAAGACGCTCCACAGCCTGATACTATTATGCCGTTGGCCCAAGAGTCAGACGCCTCAAAGACTTCCTCTGAATCCGAACTCCCTCAGGCATCATCATCAGACACTGGTCTCCAACTCCCTCAGAAAGACCAGGCTCAGTGCTGTCCTGAAGGACTGGGAACAGAGGAACCAACAGTGGAACCAGAGAGAGACCCCTCGCCCCAGCGTGAGCCAACAGCAGACCCTGCCCAGTCTGACACTACAACACCCCAGCAGGTCCCTTCTAAGAGACCCCACCAGCCCTCTCTTCCTGGGGGCAAACGCACACATCCCCAGACTGAGGAGGCAGCAGCCACCCCGTCACTTAAGAGAGCCAGGTTAAGTAGTGGAGCAGTGGCCGAGGTCCTGGAGAAAAGGGATTCAGCTGTTACATCAGGTAGGGTTAGGGTTGAACAACTGATAGGACTCTCCATCTGTGTCTCTCTCTCTCGCTCCTTCTCTCTCTCTCTCTCTCTCTCTCTCTCGCTCCTTCTCTCTCTCTCTCTCTCGCTCCTTCTCTCTCTCTCTCTCGCTCCTTCTCTCTCTCCACACTCTCTCGGTCTCTCTCACTTTCTCTCTGTCTTTCTTTGTCTCTCTCTGTTAGTTATAAAATGTATTTTGTTCTTGCTTCAGGAGAGAAGGCAACAACTTCCAACACGACAGAGGGGCAGCTGGGAAAGAAAAAGGCCAACAAGCGAAAACTGGGCATCCTCGAGAGTGCAGTGAGAGAATTCGAGGGGTCAGATGAGGTAAGATAATCAGTGACACCTAGGCTAGTTATTACACATGTAGGACCTAGAGTCAGGAAGAACCCTGGAAAAGATCGGGAAAACCTCCTCATTCATACTGAATACAAAAGCTGACTGTATTTATTGTATAGCCTATTGAACATGGACCTGTATTAGAATGTCAGTGGTTGTATTCATTTGTGCACACTGTAGCAAAAGGTTTTGCAACAGAAAATGAAAACAAACGTTACTGTCTGTTTGGTTCCTAGTACTGACAGTGGTTTCCCTTTCCTAGTCAGGGGATGAGGATGAAACTCCAGACCTGGCTGAAGTTGCTGGCCCTCCCCCTGCACCAGTCCCAGGACCAGGCCGGGAAACCCAGACACCAGTAGCTGCTCCCCAGGCAGAGAACAGCTCTGCTCAGATACAGCCCCGGCCTGCTGCCCAAGAGAAGAGCTCAGAGACCCAGCCTGAGGGACAACTACCTGAGGCCAGTGGTCCCGCAATGAGTGAGTCGGCCCCAAATGCACCCACGGTCCCAAATGCACCTGCAACGAGTATCCCTGTCCCGAAAGACCCTGCTATCCCGTCCACTTCTACAGTTCCTCACCTGTTCCTGTTTGAGCGTGACTCCCAACAGGTAAGAAGGGGCAGACTCCTTGAGGTTTTTAAACCTTTTTAGCTTCAGTGATGTTGTTTTTATTAAACATTTTGTTTTTGGTTCTTTTCCCTTTTACTGTTTCTTGTTTTGCTTTAACTTATTATTTTACTGTAAAATTTGCTGTGATTTTTTTTTTAAATGCTTTGATTTGTTTCGATATGATTTGAGGCGGAGGAAGAGGAGCCTTCCCAGCCCTTCACCCAGCTCCAGCTCCAGCAGGCCAAGCAGCTGGTCCTTAGCCTGATGAGGAAATCCAAACTGGGGCTGGTCGCTGTCACCAAGGCACTCCTGAAAAACAGTGGAGATGTCTCCGCTGCCCTGCGAGACCCACTGATGATGCCTAACGTAGGTAGGTAGCCCGGTGGCTAAGGAGGGGGTGGAAAAGTCGCCCGGTTTGAGTCCCAGACTGGGCATTGGGGGGAAAAAAAGGAAGGTGATTTGATCTGAAGGGCTGCTGGGTTCAAATCCCCCCAAAAACATTGAGCAAGGCATTTAACTCATAACATGCGCTCTATTCAGGGGAGCCTCACTGCGGTTAGACCTTGTGCTTCTCTTAACTGTGTATACTATGTAGGTATGGGGGGGTGGGGGTTAATGAATAGAAGACAAGTATTGTTCACTGTAACAAATGGACACTAAAGGTGTATTGTGTTATTGTAGGGAACGGGGTCCGGCAGGGCCCTCGATGGGAACGTCATGACGACCGCCTGCTGCTGTCAGCTGACCCTTCGGAACTCCAGAACAAGTTTGGGGAAGAGGGAGTGGCCAAGAGGATGGCTTTCCTCGATGCAGAGTGACACTGGGGGTTCAATAGTATGCGACGGTTTGTTCTGAACGACACGTTTCCACCCAAAAATGATACGCACCGTTCTTCAACATTCTTTGAGGTATGGTTTCTCCCGTTTGGTCGGTGTGGCCTGATCAATATGGGTCCGCCATTAACATGTTAAAATCGCAAAAATTTCGCGCAGCCAGCACACTATAAACAATTACACCTCTGGGCTAACATAATTACAATGTTCTTTACCACTGAACGCGTTCCTGTGTTTTTATTAACCAAATAGATAAAAACAAGGAAGGACTACCTTAGCCCTTGATCATGACTGTCAGTTCTATTCTATTACAAAATAAGAGTCCCGACGCTCGGTCTGAATATTAACACGCATCGTTTGCGGTATGGTTTTGGAAGCATAAGGACCTTATCTTTCATATCAGCAAGAAGGCTAAATTGATACACACATTTTCATAGGGTTAAGGCTCCCACACGGCCGTATCTCCATGTATCCGCACTAGTTTAGGGAAAACATACGGAAGACAGAGTGGGCTACCTGTGCTAATTAGCTATATGCGTCTCCGAACACCTGTGTGTAAACGGAAGATGACAAACGTGTCGTCACTGAAAAAGACTGTCGGCTGCAACTGTGTTAAAACGATGTTATTTTGATGTGATATGGAATGAGAGGGATTGAGAATCGATTCATGACGTTTAGTTTGAGTATTTGGCTGTTTTGGCTTCCAGAGCCACTTCACCCTTTTAAACAGAACATGTCATGTCATGTCATTGGACTATAAGGAACAACATTAGGCTCCTGTAGTCTACTGTTGGGCTCGGACCATCTGAACTTGTCCAACAAGAAGAATTAGTTATCGCAGTGTTATACAAATTTTAAATCGTTATCTTTCTTGTCTCTGACATGAAATGTGTATATTTCTTTTTTTATTGATTGTGGATCCTAATATGACTGTACAGTATGTGCTTCAGGCAAATTGCCTAGCTTTTGATCTTTACTCTGATCCATTACATTGCACACTAATCATTGGAGGAAGGTGTCTTCTGTGCAGGGAGTTTTGTTAAGTGCCCCCGACACTCGGTTCTTAACATGAACACGCATCACTTGCGGTACGGTTTTTGGAAGCACATAAGGACCGTATCTTTCATTTTAAAAAAAATAAGTTGAATTGATACACACCGTTGTAGGGTTAAGGTTCCCACATTGCCATATTTCCATGTTACAGAGCTTGTTTACGGAAGACTGAGTGGACAACCTGTGCTAATTATATATCTTCATCTCCTGTGTGTAAACGATGGACGCCACAAACGTGTCGTCACTATAAAATATGGCCCGGCTGCAACTGTGTTTAAAAAAAAAAAAAAAAGTGTACTTGTAAGTGTGTATTTTGAAATTGTGAAATTATTTTGATGTGATATGAAAGTAGAGGGATTTATTTTTCTAGAACTGTACCTCAATTGAGAATCGATTTAGATGTTTAGATGTGTTTGGCAGTTTTGGCTTCCAGAGCCACTTCGTCTTTAAACAGAACATGTAAAGGTCCTTGGACTGACTATAAGGAGTAACGTCAGGCTCCTTATAGCCAGTCCATTATTGGGCTAGGAAATGCCCCATGTAAGATAGCAGATTTTAACTTGTAATATTTTAGCTTTTGTAATGTGTCTGTTTTGGAATTCAAATGTGCTATTATTTTATTTTTTTTTGCAATAGTAAACATGATACATATGTATAATATACTGTATGCATATGATGATTTGTGACAATCTACCATTGTAATAAAATAACTGATGTAATTCGCTTCACAAGTAACCTAACTTGCTTGATTCCTACAGCCAATTTAGTGATAATATGCATTTCTGAGTAAAATTGGCGTTTGGGTATATGGGTTTCAGTATTTTAAAGAATATTTAGTAGCTTGTGCAAAAAAAAAAATATATATATATATGACCATTGGGCAACAGTACCACCATGCACAATACATCAGTCGTTTTCTTTGGACCGCTATCTACTACTACCCCGGGACTGAATATATCTCAGCAGACCATTCGCCTTCTGCAATGACATCTATTTTGGACCAGCTGCTACTCCGTGACTTTGAACCGCTTGTCAATAATAGGATTGTTAAAAACATTTTTAACGGGGTGGGGGGGAAAAGCGAGCGTCTGGGGGTACACAACCACACATTACTGGACATTTTTTTTGTTGTTGTTGTCCAAACCAAGCATCATTTTGATATTTCAATAGGTTTTCCGAGGTCTTTTTCGAGTTGTTGAAAGGGAACCGGGTAAGTGTCCGAACCAGCTACCGCTAGCTGCAAGCTGTCACTGCCCGTGTAACCAAGGGGGCTGACCGAGAACAACATCGTTACACATCGTTGGATAATCACACTTTGTCAGACACTCGTGTTAAATGTTTGCGTATTCACATAGCTACTGTAGTTAGCTATTTTATTGAAATCGGAGTGTTGTTGTTGTGCACAATCCTTAGCAACTAGCTAGTAAGCTAACGTTGGTTGCAACCCTCGGACACAACACCTGGCTAGCTAGCAACTAGGTACAGTCACTTTTAATGTATGGGTAGTCAATGTGTCATCTATTTGCTACTACGGTAGTGATTTGGTTAGCTTAGCTATCAAGTATTTTAGTTAGCTACCAGCTGCACCAGGCTGTTACTTAGCTCGCTAACCTCTAGATAGCCAAGCTATCTAGCCACAGTAGCCTCTCGTCAGTCTGAAATGTGCTTGCCTTGCGAGTCAGCCAGCCAGCTAACGTTAACGAACATTACTGTAGTTCATTGTCTTGTACGGCGTGTCTGCCTACGACCTATTCTGCTCGTACATACCTGCTGTGTACACTCCAATATACAATTGTATTGCATTGTAAATACAGGTTAACAGCTGTTGTTTTTCCAAAAAATATGGAGGAAACGTTACTGCTCTTAATTCCACCTAATGTAGCTACCTAGTTAATATAACAAACTTTTCAACTCCGTTCCATGCAAAGCTATAGCATTTGGTAATACAATGTTAGCTAGCTTAAGAGTAGAGAAAATATTTAGTCAGTGTCACCCAACCCAGGCGTAGTTCCTAGGAGCCCCTCTTATAACAGCGTTATTTATGCATGCAATATGTACGACCCCAAATGGCACCCTATTCGCTATAATAGTGCACTCCTTTTGCCCATAGCCCTGCCGTCCCTGGTCAAAAGTAGTGCAACATATAGGGAATAGGGTGCCATTTGAGACGCACAATGTATGTATTTCTCAGTATGCAACAAGGTGGTTTATTATGAGTGTGGTGGTCTGTGCATGGGTCAACGTCGGCAGGTAACTCCATCTCCTGACCACCCCACCGAGGCAGAATGAGTTCCAAGGGGGGGGAGGAAGCACAGCTCTGACCCGACGAAACTACAGACTGGCCTCCGACACAGACAAGCCCAAAGTCACAGGTGAGGAGATGGGGGAGAGCAGGGATGAGCGGAGAGAACAAAGGAAGGGAGAGATGGATTGCCAAAAGTCAAGTCAGTTGAGGAGTGGGAGGGAGGGAGGGGAAAAAGGAGGTTTATAAAAGAGAGGAGGGGAGGGGAGGGATGGATAGATGGTGAAAGGACAGACAGTAGCCTGGTCCCAGATCTGTTTTTGTGTTGTCATGCCAACTCCCATGGTCATTGTTTCAGGAGAATATGACCATTGGAGTTGACAAGACAGCTGATCAGATACTGTTCTGGAACCAGCCTAGTACAGCTCCATCTTGTTCTCACGTTCTTTCCCCATTGGACTTGGCCTCTGTCTTTTATCAAGTATTGTTAGAACACCGAGTGACAGTATTACACGTCAACATATTCTGTCTGTTTATTGTGGTCGGCACCATTTCAACAGGTCAAATTCCTGGTACATTTACTCCTGAGAATAAAAGTTATTCCCGATGTCTCTCTCTCGCTCTCAGGTATTGTGAATGAGAAATTACTGAGTGACTACCTACACCATGTATTTCCTGGCTCTCACCTGCCTCGCCCCCCACTGGCTTCCCTCAGGTATCTGTCTGACTCTTGTCTACTGTACAACTCTTCTGTTCTACCAATGTCTACTACTCTCAGAGGGGAGGTTTCCCGGACACAGATCAAGCCTAGTCTTGGACTAAAAAGCTATTTAAATGGAGATTCCCAATTGAGTATGCTTTTTAGTCTAGGATTAGGCTTAATCTGTGTCTGGGAAACTGGCCCTTGTAGTGTGTTTACTCTTTGGTTGTGATACGTGTGCCATAGAAATATAATCTATGGTGTCTATGGCGATTCTATTTCTATGGTGTGTGTGTGAGGAAATACGCTACATCAACAGATGCTATTCAGTGTTTATTTCTCTACGGCCTTAGATTTCAGTGGTCCTGCAATGTCCCTTAATAACAAACATATTACCACACATGTGGCATGGTGCCCTTCCTGGTAGCAATCTCAGTTTGTGTCTCAAATGACACCCGGCCTATTCCCTAGGTAGTGCACTCCTTTTGACAGTGGGCTCTGGGGCCATATCAAGCGTCTCAGAGTAGGAGTGCTGTTCTAGGATCAGGTACCCCCCGTCCCCCCGTCCGTCCGTGTAATATAATTAGTTGTGATCTACAGGTTTTCTGCATCAAAAAGGGCTTTAGGTGGTGGATGTGGCAATGAGCACGTCCGGCCTGTCGGCGTGGCTGAATTAGAGAATTTGAGGCCCTTATTTTGGTGGCATAAATAAATGTTTGAATTTATTTTAAATTCTGAAATGTTTCTCCGTGGAGCTGAGAGAATTTTGCAGTTTTAAAGCACATTTTTGTGCAATTCTATGCATTTTGCCATGGCTTTTGCTGAAACATAATAACAAAATCAATACTGCTAAATTTATTGTTTTTGCAATTCTATTTTGGTGATTGTTAGTTCTCAAAGTTTATATTATAAAAAAAACACATATAGGTCAGTAATTTCTGTAAAAAATGTTTTATATATATATATTTTTTTTACCCTTTTACCTCCCCAATTGGTAGTCACAGTCTTGTCTCATCGCTGCAACTCCGGTACGGACACGGGAGAGGTGACGGTCGAGAGCTGTGCGTCCTCCAAAACACAACCCAACCAAGCCGCACTGCCTCTTTGACACAATACCCACTTAACCCGGAAGCCAGTCACACCAATGTGTCGGAGGAAACACCGTATACCTGGCAACCGTGTCAGCGTGCACTGCGCCCGGCCCGCCACAGGTGTCACTAGAGCGCGATGGGACAAGGACATCCCTTCCGGCCAAACCCTCCCCTAACCCGGACGACGCTGGGCCAATTGTGCGCCTCCCCCATGGGTCTCTGTCGCGGCTGGCTGCGACAGAGCCTGGACTCGAACCCAGAATCTCTAGTGGCACAGCTAGCACTGCGATGCAGTACGTTAGACCTCTGCGCCACTCGGGAGGCCCACCTAGGTCAATTTCTGCATACTTCTTTTTAGTTGTTTAAGTTTACACACTGAAAGCGTTTTCCCATCCCATTTTTCCAGGATTTCAATGGTAGGAAAATCCCTGATCTAAAAGACAAAACTGATCTTAAATCAGCACTACTACTTAGAGACACTTGATACTTACAGCCCCAGGTCACTGCATAGGGATTAGAGTGTCATTTGGGAAGCAACCCCAGTCCTGCTTTCAGTTTGTTTTCAAAGCAGCCTAGAACTGCAATGTTTTTTTTCTAGTGTTTAGGATTAAGCAACAGTTTTAGATTTGGAAAGTTGGTGTGTGGCATTCACAGAGGTATGGAGCAACTGATCCAAGTCTACACCGAACTTCAAATAGTATTAGTTTTCTTTTTTAAGGCTTTTAACCGTGCTGAATTGAACTTGCCTGGCGCAAGGGAGCCAATGGAAATGGTCCCAAGAGTGCTAACCTCGGCTACCTCGTTCCATCAGGCCATCAAGCGAAAGCAAACGCTCCCAAGTAAAAAAAAAATGGGGAGGGGGAAACGGATACAGTTTGAACCCATGTGTCCCCATTCCCCAGTAGTCCAGGGGGCTCAGGGTCGGGTTTCCCCCCACGCTGCGTCTCTATAGATAGGGTATGAAGACAGACCAGGAGGAAAGATGAACTGCCTCTAACACTACTTGTTGATGAGGATACATTGGGATGGCTTTTTTGGATCTTGTTCTCTGGATCCCCTTTGCCAAGTGTACCTCGTACTTCCAGCATAGATAAAAGTTAAATAAGATAATGTCACAACTAGTGATACGCAGGTTCACTCATAACCCGTGGTTATATCTGCGGAACGGGTGTGTCTAGGGTCATGAAATATTGTATGGATGAAGGGTGTTTGGCGGGTGGGTTGAATAATACCTTAGCTTAAACATCCATTAATTTGTAATTCTTGTGTAATGTATCTGCCATTAGGGACAAATAGGCTACACGGCAAGGCTTTTTGGGAACTTGGGCAGCAACGTCGATCCACTGAGGCAAGAAGGGCCATGTCTGAGTAAAAGCTGTGAAATGGAGAGTTGAGTACAAAGTGAAGGCCGGGCCAGAACACAATGTTCGGGAGAG